>KL269651.1:0-54182 GCA_000699545.1 Podiceps cristatus | reverse complement strand
AAAGCAGTAGTAGAAATTTCAGTTTTGTGACTATCAGGATAGTAACATGCACTTGTCCCCAAAATCTGAGTACTCTGAGACTCTTCAAAGTAACAATTCTTAGTGCTGATATATCGCATATTTTTACATTCACAGCTCTCTTAAGTACTTCTGAATCTCCAAAAAGCAAGGCAGGTAACACTCCATTATCTATTGTTTCACATTGCTGCACTTTCTAAACTTTGTGTGAAGGGAAGTTGTTTTACTGAGGTGAAATTCTGATTATAATTTAATGACTTCAGGAACTAGGACTTCAAGAACTGGGACTGCAGGCTTGGTCCTGTGTCTCTGTCTCAGCTGATATGCGATGATGGGAATAATTTGGAATGAGACAAGAAATAGCTTCACTGAGATTTAAAATTAATCCTGTTCTCTGAGGTATACTTGTAGAACTGTTTTATTTAGCTATTTTTAGAGTTAACTTTAGTAATATTCATATTTTTGTCTTTGTTCCACCAGCTGGTAGTCTAAATGCCAACACTGTGGTAAAGTGATACTGGATCTTTGTCAAGCATCAGAGCCCAAAGCTTTATGTCACAGGAAAGAACCAGGATTATTTCATCACTTAAACAGAAATTTTTACACTGGGAAAACAGGATGGAAATGTAGACAGTTCCATCTAAGAGAGACTAAGCAATTCAAGGAGGTCTCCATTATTCATTGAGAAGTTCTCCTACTTTGGTAGAGGTGTCTTATTTAATCTTTAAGGGGCAGCTTCTTGTATAAGAAAAGTTTTCTTTAGGTCTTGAAGACAAACTGAAAAGGAAATTGGAAGTGATTTCTGTAGTGAGGATTTCTATTGACATAGTCTGGCAAAACCCATATTATGGCTAAAGACCCAACTGTTTAAATTATACATAATCATAGGACTCTGTGCCTGAAAAAGAAGGTAGCCTCAAATTCCAAAACTGATGCCACAAGTGGCATCTCTAGCCAAAGACAGTTTTGTAAGATTTTTAAAGATAGACTAGTGATTCAAAAGTAGCAAGAATCTTTTCATTTGAACATGATAGTGATGGAAATGCTACATAACTGAGTTGTTCTCGAAACTCACACTTCAAGAATTAACATGTCACTGGCATTCTTCTATTTTGAGTCCCCTTCCCCTTTCCCCCATATGTACAATTACGTTCCTAGATCAGGTTGTGTATGGGTCTGTCCAGTCTGAACAATAACAGTATCCTTTGCAGGCTTTGAAAATAAGGATTCTCTAACTCTTCTGCCTCAGTCTGTTAAAACTAGTTTTACATGACTATCTCATCCAGTGCAGTTCTTGAAGTTGCTCCTCTCTCCATGAGTAACCTTTCTGGTCTCATGGAGATACTTTTTGCCAAGATGGAGTCTTTCCCATTGAATGTTAATTCCCTAAAGCTGATCAGATGAACAGCCCTGTCTACAGAAGAAGAGTATCTTTCTGCTTTATGAGTCATAATAAAACAGAATGAGAAAAGAGACGAAGAACCACTAGGAAACTTCTGCTAGATCTCTTAAATACATCTGTCTGAGGCATGCTTTATTGCCTCTGGCTGATACTTTTATACAAGCAGGAAAATGTACCAGCTATTTCATGTCCATGTTATTATTTGAATGGACTCTTGATGATGCAGGTATTCTCATTTAAATTCTACCTTTTAGCTTCTTTTGCACTGAAATAAATGTTTCTGCAGGCTTTTTTTTTTTTTTTTTTTTTGCAAAGCACTACCCTACAAGGGGTTAATGTTAAGGAATAAAAATATCAGGCTCTGGATATATATATTCCTGCATATCTTGGTAGCGGCTGTTTCAGAAGCAGTTTTCTTTATTCCATGTTGCATGGCTGTGGGTGCTGAGGATGTGTACAACTCGCATGTGCAGATTAGCTGAGTCACTCCTTGTCAGTCGCATCAATTCACAGCAGGACCGAGGGGAACTGCAATGCTTTCTTGAACTTGTTTCCAACAATAGTTAACGTCTTGCCCATCTACCCCTTACATACTAATGGCTTTTAGATACCTACCCCTTTCCTAACAGACTCTGTGGATAGACAATACTTCTTAGTCATTGTATAATTACAAAAGTACGCACTCCTTGTTTACGGAAACATGCTTCAGGGTGATTTTAGTCCCAGAGTTTCTCTGTAATTTCTACTTTCCTGTTCTTAAATTTACGGTATCATAAGAAAGTCAGAATCAGACTGTGTGTAAACAGGGACAGATGAACTGACATGAATGGAATTGCATCATTTTAAGTGTTTATGAATCCAAACTGAGAATAGTAACTAGGGGTCTTGTTTTATTGACTTTATCTACTTAGAGTAGCCAGGAAGGTATTTGTAGGTCTTCAGACATGTTTTTTAAAGTCCTATATCCATTATTCTTGTCCTTATTCATTTCTCAATAATCAACCAGTTTAAGCAAATTCTTGTGGCTTTGCAAATATATCAATACAGACATTTTTTCCTAAGGCATTTTTCTCATAGGTTTTTAAAGTTAAATCTTCTACTTGATTGTGGAAAAAAGCCCATAGAATTTTTTTTTTTTTTTCCCCCAGTGTATCTTAAATCAGAATAATATAATTCGGTTTTATTTTTTTAAACGGCAACACACTGTAACTTTGAATAAAATTGAAAAAGTTGCCACAGGGTTTTCTGTGGAAGTCCAGGAGCATGAGGAATAAGCAGAAAGTCTTGGAGCCCCTGTTTGTTTGGTTTTTGTTTTGGTTTTTTTTGTGTGCGTTTTTGTTGGTTTGGTTTGGTTTGGTTTGGTTTGGGTTTTTTTGCTTATGAGGATAGTTTTGCGTACCAATTGTCAATTATGCCCCAGGTAAAAAGCTTTGAGTCCACATTTCATGAAGTAGAAACAGTGAATTAATTTGGGTAGGTATCAATTAGCTTTCCCCCCTGATGACAATTGTTGAACAACATTAAGCACTGGAGCCATTGGTTTATGCTAAGATTAAATAGAAATTGTTCAAAGCTGCCTGTATAACTCCAACACATTTCTCTTTACCAGTTGGAGAAGAGCAGGAAAGTTGTAGTCAAGCTGGGGCGAAGCATTGATAACTCAATTGACATAAACAGAGCTGCACAGTAGGAGAAGTGCTGTTGCACTCAGTAATACCAATACATTTTGCTTGCAAGGGGTTATGTCTGCAAAATGGGATGATTTACTGTTCGCCTGTGCTGCATGGGAAGTGCAGCTGACCAGCTTGCGGTCTGACTTTCCAAAGTAGTATACACTCTGTTTTTTTCACCCTCCTTTTTCCTTTTTTTTCTCCCCTCTGCACCCTCCTTGGTGAAATTGCTTAGTAACTTCTGTTGCCAAGAGTGTACTGAGAAGGCTAGACTAGGGACAGTAAGGAAATGCTTTAAAAATGCTAACTATGTTTTTGTTGCAAACATGAGCTGATTGTATTGTCTCTGACAGAAAAAATGTATGTAAAAGAGAAACGTGAAGGGCATCTGATTTAATATACATGCTCTCATGGTAATATTACTTGCATTGTTGTGCGGGCCTGGAGATAAAAATGCTGGCTTTAAAGGGAGAATCAGAAAAGATGCCATTTTCACTGCTGAAATTGTAACTGAGCTTTTTGAGGAGGAGGATTTATGTCCATATTAAATAGCAAAATATGAGTCACTGCCTCATTGCTGCTTGCACCAAAATTCTTCTGTTATAAGCAGTTAATCTTATTTATGTAATTTCATATAAAAGCTCAGGATTAGGATACCTATTTCTTTGCCATTTGGGGAGCTAGAAGTTATTTAGGGTATAGTCTTCAGGGCAAGATTTATTTTTATTTTTGTTTTTTACAACTGCATCAAGTGCTAACTACTAAATCAATGGAGAAAAGAATGATGACTACTTAAAATTAGCTTGGTTTTCACCCAAGAATATGTCTATTTCCTCTTATTTTTATCACCATGTAAGGTCAACTGTAGGTGCATTTTAAGAGTTACTTGTAACTTCTTTTGAACCTTGCATGCCTGTTCTGTCATACACAAAGAAAACACTTGTGCCATCAGTTTGTAATAAATAATTAGGTGCATACTGGTATGGAAAAATCAACTGTCAAGGGCAGATAAATACACTTGTGCTTCGATCACTTAAATCCTACCTATTAGAAAGCACGTTAGAGAGTAGAGAGATTAATAAAATTAATATTCAGATCTGTGTATCTTATTTATTGCCAATTCTGAAGGCTTTAAATACTTACTTTTCCAGTGCCTCATCTTACTTTCCGATTAAATGAAGATGACTTCCCTCCCCCCCCTCCCCCCAAACGAACAATTGGAAAGTGGCAGGTTTTGGCTCTCTTGTGTATAATGCCTCACACCTATAAGGCCCATGAGATGAAGAAGATTCTGAGTAGATTTTTGTACCTGTTAGATCAATTGAGGTGTTGATGACTCACTTCACATGCTTTTTGGTGAAGGATGCAAGTGCTAGTTTGTTTTTTTTGTTTTTATTTTTTTTTTTTAATTCTGTTGCTCCGCTTTTTCAGTCCGACATACAGAAGACTGATTTTATTTTTCCCTAAATGCTATTCCTTCCTTTGCAAGTGCATACATCTTATTTTCCTTTTCTTTGCCATCATCTTTATTAGTGAGGGTTTGCCTTAATCATAGAATCATAGAATCATAGAATTGTCAAGGTTGGAAAAGACCCTTAAGATCATCGAGTCCAACCGTTAACCCATCACTGCCAAGTCCATCTATCCCATGCCCTCAAGCACCGCATCTATCCGTTCTTTAAATACCTTTAGGGATGGAGATTCAACCACTTCCCTGGGCAGCCTGTTCCAATGCCTGACCACCCTTTCGGTGAAGAAGTTTTTCCCAATATCTAACCTAAACCTCCCCTGGCGCAGCTTGAGGCCGTTTCCTCTCGTTCTATCACTTGTTACTAGGGAGAAGAGACTGACCCCCACCTTGCTACAACCTCCTTTCAGGTAGTTGTAGAGAGCAATAAGGTCTCCCCTCAGCCTCCTCTTCTCCAGACTAAACAACCCCAGCTCCCTCAGCTGCTCCTCATAAGGCTTGTGCTCTAGACCCTTCACCAACTTCGTTGCCCTCCTCTGGACACGCTCCAGCACCTCGATGTCCTTCCTGTAGTGAGGGGCCCAGAACTGAACACAGCACTCGAGGTGCGGCCTCACCAGTGCCGAGTACAGGGGCACTATCACCTCCCTGGTCCTGCTGGCCACACTATTCTTGATACAGGCCAGGATGCCATTGGCCCTCTTGGCCACCTGAGCACACTGCCGTCTCATGTTCAGCTGGCTGACACGCACTGAATACCATTTGAGATGGTTTGTGTGACACTTGTAAAGACTATGTTGGCCCTGTGATACTTGTCCAGAACTTTGGAGTTCTGGATGCACTGAAATAACATTGATACTCTAAGCGCTGTGTGCTGTTTTCAAGGTAAATTCTATGATGTAGATATCCATTTACATGGATGCCATATAAGATAGCTAACAGTTTTATTCATGAAAATAATGCTTTGTGTTAATATTCCATAATAAGTTTAGTCTAAAAAATTAATCTCACGCCTTTTAGTGATCAGCTAATTCTGTTCATTTTCAGTAACGAACCAAAGGGTGAGGAGGAAATCAGTTGTGCAAATGGTATTGTTTCAGTGGTTGTCTTTTACTGTAATTTTTCTTTTTCCATGTCACTTTTGCTTCCATAAAAGGGTTGATACTAACATAGTAAATAGATAAGCCAGATATTCTGGTGGTTAGCACTGGTATGCTGTGAAGGATCTATGCAGTTGAGCATATTTGAGATGCATTCAAAAGAAAGAGATATTCTTTTCTTCCAGAGATGATTCTGAACTAATTTTAGTAAATGTGGGTGGAATTACTGGTAAATGCTTTATTTATTCTTTCCATTGCAGAATGTCAAACTCTTTTTGGGATAATTGTACCATTAGAAATAAGTTAAAATATGAGTATGTGAGGTAAAAATAATCTAACAAAGGCTGTTTAAGATCATTGTAGGGATTTTGAAAATAGGGAACATTATTTGGATTATAATTACCTAAACCTGGTTGGGTAGGCAGGAGGATTCTGATGGTGTGCTCATAATGATTTTAACAGGAATGTAAATACAGATGAATTATTTGTATATGTAATACTCATTTTTATATACTGTTTGAAATTATTCTGCCAGAGAGCTGGGAATTTTCAAGACTTCTGTCATTACTTCAATTTGTTTATTATGTTAATTGTATTATCTGGTTTGATTATCTGTCCACTCCAAGCTATATGTCATCAGTGGAACAAATCTCATATATTTTGGAGAGACATAACTGACTTTTTCTTCATTTTAATTAAGTAGCTGAATTTCATCCTACTTTCCAAAATGAACATGAATCAAATAAAGCACTTTTTTTGTTTGACAGAACGTGAATCAGCAACAGCTTGGAATTGAAGTAATTTTTAGTTATTTGCATGTTTACCTCAGATAGCTGTCTTTTGATCTATGGTTGCTTGTGATGGATGAGGAAACAACAGGAGAGTTAGCTGTTTGCCATTGTGTTGCTGATGCATGTAACTGCTTCAATCTGAAGTAGATGTCCAATACTACTTGAAAACATTTGAATAATGAACAGAAGGTGAACAAGCAAGGCTTTCCACTTCTGAGCTGTCTAAAACCTAGTTTATATGAGGATTAAGTTCAAAGTTTTGTGTTCATTTTCTAATTATTTTTTTCTTTTGAGTCAACAGGCCCTTTGAGTATGACAGCAATAATTTGGCAGAAATTTAGCGTTAACTGTTTGAAGTCATTCTGAGGTCACAGTCAGATTTCCTCGGTTGGGAAAAATGAACTGCTTCTACAGCTCAATCTTCAAAAGAGTTTCTAAAAATGACAGATACATTTTTCAGTGCTCACAATTTCACCCTCATATTTTTCAAATTGAAACATATTATATTATTATATATGATATCTATCTACTTACAATATCTGTAAATATATAGATATATTTCTCTGGTATATGGGGGAAAATGCTGTGAGCAAAAGCTTCAAACCCTTGGGTTCAGTCTTGGTTTTCTTTTTCTTCTTTTCAGTGCACTCAGACACTGTACTTTCATTCATTCTGTACTCAGTGTTCTTTACAATGTCTCGTCTCGTCTTTTACATATGCATTTTCTTTTGATCCAGTCTGTGTGATTTTGAAAATGGATGGTCGACTCATGTACAAAGTCTGTTTTATGTACCATTTGTCTATGTTACAGTGGTTGATGCAGCAACTTAGATTTTGTTGTTTTGAATCTTATAAGCCTATTCTAAAAAGTCTGAATTTTTTCAAAGATGGCTCAAAAGTCCTACTTGTACTTTAAGTCTTAGAAGGTTATTGTTATTTCAGGCTTTTACCATGGTCTTCAATATAAAACAAACTCTTGCTTATTCAGAAAAGGCTTTTTTATGAAGCAATGCAGATATAGACAAATAGACCAGTAACAGTTGCTTTCCTAACCTTTGTGCTTTTCCTAATAGTATGCAGAGGAATTCCTAATTGAATTAGCATAGCATATTTATGTTTCGAATAAATGATTGAAGAGAATAAAAGCAAGGGATGAGGTGAAGGCAGGTAATACCTTGTGTTAGACTAGTCACCGTGTCTCGAAAAACAGACATTTTTTAGACCTGGAAGTTCATCCTCTAAAGGAGAAGTTGAAATGGTACAGATACTGCTTTCTGGATAAAGAACCTTTAAATGCTGCTGAGAAGGTTTTCATCAACTGCCAGAACTATTAGTTAGGGTTGCTGTGGAAAAAAAATCCCAAACCCAGAGTTGATATGGGTGGAATATGTTATGGTCAGAAAGGACAGGAACGCATGACTGAAAGACACACAGATAAGTAATAAAGTGGGAACTTTTGGATCTGTTGTGTATAATGCCCCATACTTATAAGACCCATGAGTTGAAGAAGACTGTAAGAAGATTTTAGTACTTGCTAGATCATTTGAAGCGTTACTCTCTTTCATGCCACAAATAGCGAACTCTCTATATACTGAAATATTTCATACTCTATATGAAATATACTGATACAACAAATAAGACTGGAAAATTAAAAGATATCTTGTGCCTAAATTAGATGGTAAGATTTATTCCAGATAGAACTCCAGATCAGCAAAAGTAATTTACCCTTCTAGAATTTGGTTAGCATCTGTGATTTTTTTTTTTTTTTCTCACTTCTGTGTAGAAAAATTACAGGCCTTGTACTTTTTCAGAACACTACTTATATCATATAATACATGCTGTGAAATGACAAATCTAGTTGAAAGTGAAAATTATAAATTCTGAGTCAGTGAATGAGGACTGGGCAGAAAGAAAAATATCAGCTACTAGCTCATTTTTGTTATATCACATAGGAACTGGAAATTGCATTGTCTTGATCATGGAGCGAAAAGACTGGTTTTACTTTTCAAATTTAGAATCAAAATAAAAAATACCAAGATGAATTCTACCCAAAGACCATACAAAATGCAGTATCTGTTATAAGTCATTTAAGGAAGAGGAAACACCTATGAGATAGTAACATTGATATTAGTGTAATATTTGGGAGGAAAAATATGTTCCTTTGAGGTACTTTTTATATTCTTGAAACTATTCTTAAAATTCAAGGGGAAAAATTTTAATGTTTCTTCATAGTAATTAGTGTTTAAACTCACAGAAACTGATGTTATTAGGAAGAAGTAAGTTATTGTGTCATTATAGTACGTTAGTTTTGGCTCGAGAACAGAAGGAGTATTTGTATAAGTTAGAAATTCTTTCTCTCTTTGATAGTTGTTCAGGAAGCAAACAGAAATAAGAAACTTCAGTTGACCAAACTGATCCTCTTCAACAACGTTACTATGAATACAAAACTACTGTGCAGCTAAATCTAAGTTTTCCATTCTTACTCTAATTGCACTAGAAGTTTCATGTGTAGAAGTGCATGTTCAGATATGGACTAAAATCAGATTAATATTTTTTTTTTTTTTTTTTTTTTTTTAATATCAGGATCATGTAGATTTTATTCAGATTTGCTGTAAAACAGCCAGGGCGCATGTATCTGAAGTAGAAGATCCAGATGAGTAAGTGGTTTTGGAAATGAGATTTTAATAGGAAAGGGTTACAATGTCAATTGCAAGGAGTTGTTCGTACTGTGATATTATCAGGACTTCTGAACTCTTGAAAATGGATATTAATCAGATGTTACATTTTCAGATACATTTTATTATATCTCATTTTCAGCAAAATTATAGAAGCCTGAACCTACAAGTTTCTTCTCTTTATTTGCTCTGGCTAGATAGGTGACAAAGAGAGGGAGGGAAGGGTCAAAGCCAAAGCTGCTTAATGCTTCTTTGGCCCCATCACAGTCTTGGGCTTAGTTAGTTTATATCCCTGTTCTAGTATCTTGTATATGAATGTTATAGTGTATTAGTACATACAGAAAAAGGCCATTGACTTCTAGTACAATTCAAATTATTTTTGAGGTTGTTACAAATGGTCCCCAGCTACCTGTGGTCTTCAAAAGGTGTTCTGACAGTGAAGAAAGTGCAGCATACAGCTTGGGACTGCAATATTGTATTTTAATACATAGATTGGGTTATAATATATAAAATAGTTAATAGATACATAGATTTGTAATTATGTATATGTGTGTGTCTAAATGAGTAATGCTTTTAAAATTCTTATACTAGCTGTTTTTTTGAGAAGGGAGCCTCTTTATTTAGCAGTTACTATACAATGCCAGAAATATAAACAGTTTGATACATCAGCTATCTGTTTTTAAAACTATATCCCAAATGCCTCACATATTGTTGCAGCCTCAAATCCTAGGGCAAATAATCAGATAAAACATCATTTTGAATCCAGATACTTTTATCGTTTGCAACGTGGTAGATGATAACATACAATTTTGTACAGCACTTATATGGTCTATGGTGTCTTCCTTATATAACACATAGTTTTAAGATTGTGTTAATATTTGTACAGCTCCTGCTTTTCAGTCTTTGTTCAACTGATGCTTTTAAAGGAAGTTATTTTAATGAAATGACAGATCCTTCCATGGGACTGGGTCTGTTTATAATATACTTATTACAGTATATGTCAAATAGATGTTTAGACACTCCTGTTATATAATTTATGTTTACAGATGTATACTTAAAATGTAATCATACATAACACAAAATAAAAGGAAAGTTGCTGCTTTACACCGGTGTTAAGAAAGGATTGTACTTTTGCAGAAAATAACAGATTGTATTTTATCAAAGTATTCACCTTGAAATAAAATGAAAATTATTCTTAAAATCACTTATCAATATTTTTCATTTCAAGACATTTTTCTACTTTCTAGTATTTTTTTCTGTTTGTTACCAAAATCCTTAAGTTATACAATCAAAGACAAAATTAAAACCCCAAACTTTTAAAAGCATTAGTTTTTACTTAGCAAAAGTAGTATGTAGAAAGCAGTTTAATAAGTTATAAGCTTTTGTCTTCCAGTCTGCATAGGAAAGATTGATATATAAAAATCTTTACAATAAAAGTAAAAAAGATTCTCTAAGGAGGTCTTACGGGCCAAGCATTTTCATGTTATCAGCAGAAATATTTATCTGGGTTTCTAGTTTGCTTTGATGACAGCTGTATTGTACAGGAGAACAGAAATCCTGGAAGGAGAATTGATATTGAATCATTCTGGATAGGTTAAATCCTGTGAGATACTAAGATTTTATAGAAATAAGAAATTAAGATTAGGCTATACGAATCACAGTCACAGAATAGTTGAGGTGGTTGGGGACTTCTGGAGGTCATTTGGCCCAGTGCTCTGCTCCAAGCAGGGCCAGCTTCCAAGTCTAATGTAATTTGGTGTTAGAACAGGTTGCTCAAGACATCGTCCAGATGAGTTTTGAATGTCTTCAAGGATCCCCCAACCTCCAGGCACTCTTTTTCAATGTTTGACAATGTTCTTTGTGAATTTCTTTTTCCTGATACCTTATTAGTTACGCAAAGCATGGACTTCAGTGTTGTGTTTTGGGTTTTTTGGTGTGTTTTTTTTTTTTTTTGTGTTTTTTTTGTTTGTTTGTTTGTTTATTTGTTTTTTCAAAAATGGCTATTTAGGAAATAATTTTTGCTGAACTAATACAGTAGCCACAGTGTTAAAGTCACTTCATAAATACAGTGCTTTAGTTAGAGCTTGCTCTAGAAGGAGCTATAGTCCTTCATTCCCTTTCCAGATAAAAATTTTCCTAATTGAGTGCCCAAGGACTTTTTAAACATTTTTGTTCTTATTTTGCAGAATCTGTTTTTAAAAAATGCTTTAAAAATTAAACTCAAATTGTCTTTTTAAACATCCATTTTAAGTAGCTAGTTATTTTAAATATAAGAAACCTTATTGCCTGCCCTGATCTTGCTAGAAGTTTGCAAACCTGGAAACACCTATCCTGAATATAATTATGGAATCATAGCACAGTAGTGGTGGGAAAGGACCTCTGGAGATCATCTAGTCCACCTCCCTGCTCAAAGCAGTGTCAGTTAGAGCAGTACATTCAGGGTCTTGTCCTAAACTTGGGATTTTGAATCATAAGGATGGAAACTCTACCACCTGTCTGGGCAACTTGTTGCAATGTTTGAGCACTCTGACATAGAAGAACTATTTTCAAGGTTTAAGTGGGATTTCCTGTGTATTGAACTTGCCTCCATTGCTTGTTGTCCTGACACTGGGCACCGCTGGGAAGAATCTGCCTTTATCTTCTTTACGTGCCTCACATGAGATTTTGTACCTATTAAATAAGGCCCCCAGTCCTTCTCAAGACTAAAAATCCCTGTTGTCTAAGCTTCTGCTCAAATATTAGATGCTGTAATCCCTTGTTCATTTTAGTGGCCCTTTGATGGTCTCCTTGCTGTCTGTCTATGAGTTTCTTGTGCTGAATAATCACCTTCCTTGAGCCGCTGGTGATGCTTTTCTTAGTGCAGGCCAGGATGGTGTCAGCCACCTTTGCTACAAGGACGCGTTGCTGGCTCCTGGTCAGCTTGGTGTCCGTTGGAACCTCCAGGTCCTTTCCTGCCAAGCTGCTTTCCAGCTGGCTGGCCCCCAGCCTGTTCTGGTGCTTGGAGTTACTCCTCCAAGCTGCAGGACTTGCATTTCCTGCTGTTGAACTTCCTAAGATCCCTGGTGGTTTGTTTCTCTGGCTTGTTGAGGCAGCACAACCATCTGGCCTATCAGCCCCTCCTCCTGGTTTTGTGTCATCTGCATACTAGCTGAGGGCGTGCTCTGTCCCATCATCCAGGTTATTAATGAAAACCTCAAACAGTATTGCCCCCGCGTAGACCCCTGAGGTAACGCGCTAGTGGCTGGCTGCCTTGCCACTGATCACAGCCCATTAACTGGCAGTTCAGCCAGTTTTCAGTCCACATCACTTTCCATTTATCTAGCTTGTATTTCATCAATTTATCTATGAGGATATCATGGGAGACAATGTCAAAAGCCTTGCCAAAATAAACAACTTCCACCATCCAAGCCAGCCATCTCATTGTAGAAGGCTGTCAAGTTGGTTGGTCAGGCATGATTTCCCCTTCACAAATCCAGGCTGACTACTCTCAGTCACTTTTTTGTCCTTCATATGTTTGTAAATGGTTTCTAGGAGGATTTGCTCCAGTCTCAAGGCAGTCGTAAATATAATGTAGACTTTGTTTTATAAGGGTAGAAAAAACAGGTAAAGGCAAACACAGGGGTGAGAGGGAGAGGGGGCTTAGGGCTACCCTTGCGCTTGAGAAGTACCAGCTCTTCAATGGGCCTTGTAGCTAGACCGGCTCTGGTCCCGCCGGCTGCTGGCGAGCAGCTGGTGTTACAGAGCCAGCGAGTATTAGCACAGAAGTGTTCAGGCATGAGAGCTTTTCCCCCGGTTGAGGATTCCCAGCATTATAAAGTCACTGGGATCTCCTGTAGCATGAACTCAGAAGATGAGTCCTGAGGTTTTATATTTAAATCATATTATCTATGTGGATTTTGGTAGCACAAAAGAGGCTGAGCTAAACTGCTTCTAAGTACAGGGCTCTGTTGAGTTCTTCTATAATTAGCTCCGTTAATAAAGGAATAGCACCTTCATTACATTGAGCTTACTGTGACTCTAAAGAAAAGATTTAACATGTATTTTAATATATTTATTCGTACAAAAATGTCTAAATCTGAGCATTTAGTGATAATTCACTATAATCCCGAAGTCTTTAATATTTAAAGAAAATCTATGGTGCAGCTTCTTTGGTAGAAATAGAAGAAAAATCTTCTGCAGTTGGAAAATTACAGGCTGTGTAGGTGTTGAAATGCCTGCTGCTTCACATTCTTAATTGGCAGCAAGCCAGATACTAAGCATTTCTGGTTTAAAGAGAAATACTCCCCTTTTCTTTAAATTTCTGATGGGTAAAGGTTGCATTTTTGGTTGCACTTTTTCAGCAGTTAGGATTTCTTCCATCTTGATACAACATGAATGAAATTTTCAGTTAAATAGCTTCTCCAGGTTACCTTGACCTTTTGCATTATTGCTGGATAATACAGAAATATGCATCTTTTCCTTGCAAGTCGTATTGTAAGAAGCTGTGGACCTCATCCACGCTGTGACCCTTTTCCACTATGGGAGCTCTAGATTTCTCAGTTCTGCTTTAAAGCTTTGTTGGAATTACTATGTGATACTCAGAGAAATCTGCCATAAACATGAAAGGTTTTAATAGTCATGGCTTTAGATTAGATAATAAAATGGTTTTGAATAATGAGAAAATATTGCAAGCTGTAAACAGAACAGATTAATTTAAGTCCATTTTCAGTAGTTGACAGTATATTGTCCTTTCACTGAGTTTAGATATTACTTGGAGATGTGTTTTTATTGAGAGAGCTCACACGTTTACTGAATAAGATTGCAGGGATGCTAATATTAAAATCAGTCTGAAAATCTGTACTCTCATCCATTCTTGCTGATTTTGAATGGCATTAAAAAGGGCTTTGGTGTAGCTTTGCCCTGTCAAAACTTGTCAGTGTTCTTGTGTTTACAGACAACATTTAAAAATATAGAGTGGTGAATATGGTAACTAGCCAGAAAATTAGTTCCTAATACTTTTTAAGAAAATCACATTAGCTTAAATTTACATCAGTAGTAATCTTAACGGAAGAGTAAAGAAATAAAAAAATAGTGATACATTTTCTCAATTGGAATACATGCTTTATTTAAAAAAATGCAATATTTAAAAAAAAATGCAGTATTGGATTAGTAATTTCTTGTAGTTCCTAAAGTAAGGTAGATACTTACTATATCTTATATACTTATATAAGGTAGATAAGAGAAAAAGATAAGTCATATTAAAAAAAATGTATATATATATATAGGAAATGGTGATTGTTTTTATGCTCTGGACTGCAGAATCACAGAATGGTGGGGGTTGTAAGGGACCTCTGGAGATCATCTAGTCCAAACGCCCTGCTAGAACAGGTTCACCTAAAGGCTCTGTCAAGCCTTTTCTTCTTGACCTTAAAATTAAGTATCTTAAATTTATCCTGTGTTCAGCTTGCTAAATCACATTTATAAATATTTTTGTTATTAAACTCTGGTACTGTGAATTTCAGTGTATTTTTTTTTTTTTTTTCCATCTATGTTGGCCTCCATCCCCAGCTGTGATTTTTGTTCACTCTTTATTATTGCAATTGCATAGGCATGATAAAGGTGAAGTCTCTGCTCTGGGACGATTCCCAAATTTTGCTCGGTGGGTCAGGATGATGCAGCCCTGATGGCACCAGTCCGTGATCACCTCAGTGCAGTGCTCACAGCTTTCTGCTCACTTGTTACTTAGAGTTTATGCTAACTCTTCTATGCAGGTTCTTATCTTTTTTATATTTAAGATGTGCACGTTTCATTAAAAAAAAGACAAAAATACTAGTTCTTGGCATTCATGGTGTGTAGAACCCATTGAGAACAGTTATTGCTGTGACTGTGTGATGGATCCTTCTTGATTGCTGTGGAACTCAGGGAAATGGAATGTTTTATTTTGTCCCCAGTGAGTTATATTGGTTAGCTGCTATAATCACACAAACATTTTTAAAGATGTTAATATATTACTAGGTGAGAAATCGATGGGACTACTTGCAATGGTGAAGTTATGCATAAACATAAATGCCTGTTGGACTGAGGCTTGTAACGTGTTTCTGTGGGTGGGAGCCATCATTTAATTACAATACAGGTGCATGCAGGAGAGCGAGTCTTTGTGTCCGCCTTTATAGGCGGTAGGGGGAAACAAGCACTTCAGTGGCACTGCCCATCACATCTATGTATCTCTATAAAGAGATAAATTGTTCTTTATTGAGTCCCGTTTCTCTCTATTGATTTTAAAGGGGAGTTATCTTAGAGGCAGAGCCACATGATCTAAGATTCCCTTAATTCCATCATATATGCTTTAGAGACATGCTTTCAAATTACAGGTGCTTTGTGTTACTCTGTAAAAGAAATGAGACATATCTGCCATAGCAAGATTTACTCTTTCTGGAAGGGGAAGGTTTTGTTGGAGCAGAGGTTTTCCCATGTTAAGACCCGTATCCAGAGTGAGTTTGTCGTTGGTGAGTTAGGTAACTACACCTGTCTGCAGAATGGAGACCCGACACAGAAGTGAACTGGGGTGTGCGGGACTCCACCTTGCAAAGAGGATTTGAATTCCTGACTCCCGGCCTTCTAGCCTGTACTTCATCTTCCAGAATGTACTGCCTTCTAACATGGAAATCATTTTGCGAGGATAGTGAACAATACTTTCTTTCAAAAAACACTGGAATTGCAGTTTGCTAACATGATTAGTTAATGTCGGTGATACCTAATTGTTGTTTGATTATTTTCACAGGGAAATTATAGAGTGCAAAGGAAAAAAAAAAATCAGTAGGATATTACAGTATTTCTCTTGGAGTGTTTTAGTCTCTGTTGATTTTATCCAAAGCTTTTACTTCTTGCTTATTACACAAACATATCCTCATTTTTAAAAGCGTGTTTCTATGCATTTAACAAAATAGATCTAAATTGGACTGCTTGACTTTACTTGTAATTTCATTTGATCTTCTGAAAGAGATGGATGTTGAGGATGATGTAGAGCATGAATGCAATGTGTAAATATCTTTTCAGCCCTAAATGCTTTGCATCTTAACTGTGAATTCCCTAATATACTTCAGAGGCAGAACAAAGCTGGAAAGCGGTGTGCCAATCTACTGTCCTGTGCCCAATTTATGTACCTAGTCCCCTTCCTGAGCTCCTATGTTTCACTGAGGAAACTTGGAGTGATGATGGGTTGGGGAGCGGTACATGAAAGTAGTTTTACTATTCATTTCTTCTGAAATTTTGTGTATAATCATACTGTACATTTAATTGTAATATCACACTAAGAAAAATGCTTGCATGCATACAGTTGAGCTTTGCATGCTTATTTAAAAATTAGCTGCTTAGCTATTGGAACAAATCAGAATTTTTTAGCAAAATTGATTTTATGCATTTAAAAAGAAAAAAGGATATGTCGATGTTTAGTTTTATTTTTAATTTTGGCATCTAGACCTTTTCTTTTTATGGTTCCATTCTGGAAGTTTATCCACTTGGGTAGTTTTTGTTTTCATCTCATCTCATGCCTTTTCTTCATTGATCCCTACCCTTTCCTCCCACCACTTCCTTTTTTTTTTTTTTTTTTATTTTATTTTATTAAAGAAAGCTGTGAGCTTGTAACCATTGTAGAGAGTAATGTATTGTATGTATGGTTTTTTGTAAGTTCTGGCCAGGATGTCCAAGGAACAAGTGTGGTGGCAAACCTTCCAGTTCTGATGCGACAGAATCCTGCAGAAACACTTCGTCGGGTTTTACCAAAAATCAGAGTAAGTTGCATAATGAGGTTTGAATATATCTTTTTCCTGACAGTGTAAGTATTTTAATAAGGGCAAAAAATTCTCAGTTTTATTGCAGTGTGTCTGGTAGATCTTCCACATTAATTCTCTGAATTTAGGATGTATTGCAGGTATTATCTGTTTTGAAAAAAAAGGTACAGCAGGAAGAGAAAGCAGAATTCATACTATTTACATATTCTAAAGATTTACCAGTGTTTTGACAGCTCTTTGAGAACTTTTCCTTGAGAAAATCTAGTATGGGAATACAGTTTTTGATTCTAGTCTTAGGTTTTTTTATATAGGGATGGAGAAAAAAATTAAACAGATGATCATTAGTATGATCAGGGCCTAGGGCCTGGAAAGTATTTATACAGTGGGAGTTGGAGCTCAGTGTATTTAGATCAGGCAGTAGTTAATTACTTTGTAAAATTATCTTCCTGCATAATATTAAAGGACATTCAACTGAAAACAGTATATGAAGAAAAAGAGTTAGGAATTGAAAACTCAAATATTAGAAATCAAGCAGACCATTTTAATAATAAATCTGATCAATCTTTGAGCAAATAACCAAGTAAAGAGAAAAGTAGTGTGTTTTTCATCTTACAGTGTCATTTAAATCCAAAGTGAATGCCTTCGTAGATGATAAATTAAATGAAACTTAACTTAATGGGCTCAAGGCAGACGTAAAAAAGTGAAATATAATGAGGCCAGTCTAAATCTAAATGTTCCTTTCAGATTTAAGATCTATAA
Organism: Podiceps cristatus; assembly: GCA_000699545.1. Classification (NCBI taxonomy): domain Eukaryota; kingdom Metazoa; phylum Chordata; class Aves; order Podicipediformes; family Podicipedidae; genus Podiceps; species Podiceps cristatus. Next base: position 36,530 of record KL269651.1, on the reverse strand, counting down.
ATTAAAACTTTCTGGAATATATATAAAAGTTAAATTTCTTTCTGTGTCTATAGCCTTATAAAGCAGGTCCTTCAATGGTGCTGTTATCTAATATTTATTTAATCAGTAATAGAAGAACAGTTCTGTTGTACCCATGTTCACTGCACTTTTAACTACAAAACAATGATTTCACATCATTAAGCCCTTGACCTATTTTTTTTTTTTCTTATCCTTGTTTTTATTAGGGGAATAGTCCTGACCATTAAATGGAAACTGTTATAGTCTATAAAAGCATAATCGAACTCAGCTGCGATTAGTCTTGCAAACGTAGTCTGGCATTGCAGGGAAAAAAACCTGACTTAAATTACTGTACTTGGTTTCACTTCTGCAGATTGGGAAAAATAATTTGTGGATTCAAATTTGCACATGAAAAATGTGTTGTACAGTAGTTTCAGTGTGATATTTATCTGAAAGTATTGTCACCTTTTAACTGGGTAGGGAAACCAAGGTACTTATTTAGCATACTTGCTAAATAAGTACATTACAGAAACCCAAAAGCAAAAATAAATACTGTTTTTATTAGAGCTGAGCATAAAAACAGATGCAGTAAGAAATAAATGCAAGGAATGTTCTGGCTGGATACATTACAAATTTTTATTTCACTCATGAGAAATTGCTAAACCTGGTTTAAATAAATAAATAAATAGAGAAATGGATATATGTGAATATCTTATCATTCCTTAAAAACCTAATTAAATTAAAATTCTATCAAAGACCCTTTATATATTTAACATGTTTTAGGCCTGAGGTGAGCAAAATCAAACATACAATACATCAACATATATGCCAGATGTAAGTAATGATTAAATTGGGTGTGAGTATTTTGGTTATGCTAATAAAACAAATACATTGTATGTCATTGATGTTAACGTAGGAATGAGATTATGAAATATTTTTTAGAATTCTACAGTCAAATGAAGTGGCATCCTGTATGGGTTCTTTTGCATAGAGATCCCCACTCTCTGGAGTTCTGCATGCACCTCCTCATGAACCTTGGAAGTCATTGAAATGCAGATTTAGGGAAAGCTTAGACATTCTTCTCAGTATTTCTTGTTGTGTACCAAATGGCTCCTTTCAAATGATGTTAGTGGTATTTTCCCTGTTTTCCACCAGAGTAGTGGAAAGAGATCGGAGATATCTGTCTGATTGACTAATAAGAGATTTTCCTAAATGCTGTGATTGCAGAAAACTATGGCTATTCTTGTTGAAGTGTATACATCAAGCCTTATTTGGTACTGTCTGATCAGTTCCAAACTCATTTTCACAATTACTTATTTTCCTAATATATCATTCTCCCCTTGAAAGCTTTTCTTTTGTCCTAGTTGATTTTATAGTTTAAGAAGAGATGGGCTGATTTTCACCCTGCCTTATACCTAATATTGATTTTAAGGTCCATCCTCATTGTATCTTTGAGCTTCTGTAATCTCCATTATTTCTGTGTCTTTCTAGTCCTAAATGAAGATTTCTGTCATATCAATGGAGTTACTAAAATGATTGGCTATGTTTCTGCTTGCAGCATTCTTTCAAGAGAATTCTGTTGCTGCAGTACATAATGTGCATTAAACTAGAGGTGAATTTTCTGTTTTCCAAGTAATGGAATAAGCCAGGCTTTCTAAATTTTGCAAGTTTTGATGCCCAAGTTTAACGTTTAGGCATTAGAATAGTTCAAGAACATGCTAATACCCTTAAATTCCATTAAATACACTTGTTCAAATAAGACAGACAGGAAAAGCTTTTTTCCTCCAGAATGAGAATCTGTGGAAGATCCGTGTATAGAAAAATACATTACTTTCTAAATAAATAAATTTCTATTAAGTAAATTTAAGTCACTCAACTTGAGTTCAGTGAAACTGGAATGAGAAGAGGAGACCCATACATTTTCATATGTGGAACTGTACAGTTCTAAGTGCGAACATCGATGCAGGCAGGTGTGAAAGCAATCTAGAAATTTACATTTCAGTGTCTCCTGAGGTCCATGAGGAGGCACATCCAGAGAATGTGTTCTCACACATGATTATGCAGAGTTGTGTGGATCTGTGGAGGAGACTATTTGGAAACTTTATTTGATGATAAGTAACCTGTTTGCACTGCGTACAGAGTGAATACGTACATAAAATTGAATTGAGCTCCGTTATGTTCTGGTCTGCAGTGGTGTGTCAGCATCTACAGTGTGTAGATAGTTCTTTTGATTATTTGGGGAATTTTTTTTGAACAAGTGTGCAGTATGCACAGGTATTCTGATCCCAGAAATGTTCAAATTACAAAATTGGTAGGTGTCCTTATTCTTGGCTGTGGCTGTTGTAATCACAATGGAGGAACAAGGACAGAGGTAGGCTGTGGAGATAACAAGAGGGCGGTTTCCATGGCTATTGAATGCAAATATATTATCACACTTTGAATGGTAAACTGCACAATGCTGTTTCTTTTTTTTTTTTTTCATTTGAGGGAGCAAGAGCACAGAGAATGCTGTTTCAAATATACACAGCTGTAAACTGATATAGCTATTGAGAGATAAGTAATGGTTCTCTGAAATCAGACAAACTAAAAATTATACATTGGCACACACAAACTGGATGACATTTTTGTAATAAAAACTTCTTGTTGTTGTACTTTGAAGTAATCAAAGTCTACTAGATAATTTCTCAGATGTTCTCTGCAAACTATTTTCTCAGCAAAATCCTTCTGCTATATAATACTTAGGTGCACAATGGATATTTTCTTAATCTGGTCTAGGCTGATTTTTTTTTTTTTTTAATAAAATATCAGCTGGTCATTGATTTTTGATGTGTGATCTGAGACAACACTGTTCAGCTCAAGCATTTAAAGAAACCCCCATAAACTGATAAATAGGAAGTATGTGATTTAAACTCTTACTGAATTTGAAATCATTTGTAAAATGGCTGTACCTCTTTAGTAGTAGAATAATGCACCTTATTTTGTCATGAGATAGAGAGGTACGTTTGGAGAAGTAAACAAATGGAATGTTCACCCAGCTGATAGATAAGTACATGCTTACAATGAATGGTATGTCATAGATTGCATCCTGCAAACTCTTTGGCATGTGCATAAATCTGAAATTTTAATTTCCTTTTTGTTTCATTCAAAAAATTTAGCAATTATTTCATTCCCATATTATCTTTGTTTAACTTTTGAATTGATGCTTTTGAAGACAGCTTAATTAAGTACATTCTTATATGTTAAAGCTAAGTACTAGTAAATGTTGAGTTACCTAAATAAATATTCGAGTACATCTTGCTTTATTCTTAAGACTATATATATACACACACATACACATTTTCATTTATGTTCCATGTCATTTGTCAAGGGAAGAAATTTAAATTGCCTTCTGCTATTTTAGTATCTCTCACTGGGTGAATGAAATATTTTTTTTAATTCATGTGCATAAACAGCAGAAATGCAATTGTTGGCTGGTCTGTTTTTACCTCTCATTTTGTAAAGTCAAAAAATCTACACATATGCATTGCTGAAACTGAAAGTATAAAAAATATTCTAATTAATTTTATTTTTCTAAAAAGGTTCATGCTATAATATAAGAGATTTGAATATCTTCAAGTAATTGCTGTTAGGAGACAATAATTTTACAGCCAATTTTGTAGTTTACCCCGGTTGATGCATATTCACTCTTAAAAGCGAATGTAAAGATTTGAATGTTCTTTCAGTTCACTTCTGCCTCATGCTCTAAATCGGTATAATTTGTAATTGTACAGGAGGTGCTGCATGTTGCAGGAGTGGAAATGCAGTTAACAGCTGCTGTTTCATTTTTGACTGTTCTGCAAGAGGAGTCAGTGTCCATTCATACGTACTCTCACTCCTTCCTACACATCATTCTCCAGAACCTGGAACACAGAGACGCAGGTCAGGGCTGTACAGCTGTGCCGGTGACTGATCACTTCTGTATGTTTTGTTTCCTTAGCGACTGTACAGCACTGCGTAAAGCAGTGTGTGCAGTCGCTCTGGCCTTGTATCTAGACTTGCATGAATGAAAATATTTTTGTGTACTGACCACTTACATATTGACATTTAACTGTAATTCTGATCGAAGCAAACAAAACCACTTTGTCTGAAGGACTAAATCCAGAAGGTGTTACTAAGTCTGAGCTTCTACTGAAGTACCAGAATTTTGTGGCTGAGAAAACAGGGGGAGGATGGCTGACGTTTCCTCTGTAATTAGTTTTTCTTAACTTCTTTGACACTTTTTTAAGATACAGAGGGAAAAAAATGGCCTCTTGTAAAACTAGAAAGGTGTAGTGGCCATAAGAAAAGAATATGCTTCTAAATGAGGGAAATTATCCGTTCAAAACAAACAGCATCATTATTATTCTTGTACAGGAACTGAAAAGGTAAAAGAAATGGGGACAAAAGTTGTTTCTCACCTATCCTACTTCTTAGTTTGAAGTCTTGAACATTAATTTAGTGGCTTTTAGATACAAAGCTCCTTGAAGAGGTGCATGTAAAAAGTGAGAACTAATTTTGTAAAACTGATGTGTGTTTTGTTATACTCGTTATGTGTATAACATAACATTGTCCTAGTTACAGCCAGAACAGAGCTAGTTTTGTCTTCAGCAGCTCCTGTGTTTTGGATTTAGTGTGTGAAACACGGTGACAGCACGCTGCTGGTGTTCGTCTGTCTGTTCCCTCGCGCTCTCTCTGGAACTCGCTGTTCTGGGATGGCTGCGGGGGAATATCCCTGCTCCCTGCCTGCTGCTTGGGATGGGCTCTGTCGGTCGTTGGGTTATTATTATTATAATTAATGTATTTTTATCTTTGCTGTCCTGGTAAAGTGTTTTTATCTCAACCTGTGAGCTCATTCCCTCCGATTCTCCTCCTCACCCCACTGGGGAGGGGCGGGGGTGAGCGAGTGGCTGCGTGGTCCCGTTACCATTCAGGGTTAAACCATGACAAACATATAACCCTTTTCTTTCTAACAGGTGTCAGCAATGCATGGCTGGAAACTCTTCTTGCTGTAATAGAAGCTTTACCAAAAGAGACTCTCAGACATGAGGTAATAATACTCTCCCGCTTATGCTAACAACATGTCAATAATATTTTGTGAGATTGTAGGTCCCTGCAAGTCTCATTCATTTCAGTAAGATTTGTGGCAGTTCTATGCCTGTGAAAACAATAATGCTCGTGGGACATCCTGTAAGAGAAGAATGTGCTAAAAGGCGAGACAGGAAGGTCACCCTAAAAAATTTTAGTGTTCTTCAGCAAATAAAGACTACTGACTGTAACACTTCCACTGCACTCGGTATTCTCAGTAACGCGTTTTCATGTATCCTGTTTTGGTTTACAGGATGCTATCGCATTCTGTGTCTTCATGAAGAAACTACATTTTGTTTGCTACAGGACTAAAATTCTGATTTCTGTTAAATGAGACTGAATGCTAGAGATTCATTTCATTCTGGTTTTTGGTGGTTCTTGATGTACCAGAAACTTAATGCCCTGCAAACCCTCTTAATTTTTCACTGTGTAGCTCAAAACAGAGAAAGGAAACGTGTCATTAAGCCATAATGTCACTCTCTTTTACTCAGTTAATTTATTCAGTTTTGGTTTGAGTATTCATATTTCATTGTTAAGGTTAAAAGCTTTGCAACAGGCATGTTTTACTGTGTTTTTAATTTAAAACAATATGGAGATTTAAATATGTTATTGTGTAGTATGAAAATACTCACAAAAATTAGTGGGGAGTTGAAATCCAGCGCTGTTTAAAAATATACTTCTAAAGTGGGAAAAGTTAGGTTGGAAAAAAAGATAAATTATTCTAGTCAACTCCAAAATCTAATAGTAATATACTTTTAAAGATGCCATTTAAAGAAGATGTAGTTTTTCCCCTGATCTGTCTCTCTGTAAGTTCCCACAAAAATTTGCTTTGGGAATGTCAGGACTGATAAAGCAGTGTTGATTCAGCAGCTGTACGGAAACCTGAATCTGAAAAGAGGCCTTTCAGGAACTTGAAGGAACTTTGTATCAGAAAATTTGGAGTATTCTAGTAGTTAAAATTTTTTGTAAGTAAAAATCATAGGACAGTCATAGATTCCAAGGTCATAAGGAAAGGTGTGTGCGTCAGACCAAAGGTCAGCCTAACCCAGGGTCTTGTCTCTGGCAATGGCCACTTCACGGGAGAGAGTGCGTCTAGCTCAGTAACTGGAGTTAGTATTGCTAGACATGATGTGTTTGCTGTCACAATTCAAAGACCAAATAAGTAATATACAGTTTTCTGGATTACTAATATCTTTCTTTATGCAGTGTTATAGCTAGAGGCATACCTTATGTATTAATTCTAGTCTGGGTGATCTATTTGTCCTTATGGTGGCTCAAAATTTCAGCTGGTAAGAGGACAAAAATGCTTTTAGAATATTGTTGGTCTTTCCTGCTCTGTATATTATTATTTTGTGGAGCTCTGAAAAAGAGATTGAGGGAGGAATTGTGGCAGAGATACCTTTCTGCAATGTTCCTCTTGGCCTTGCACCTGGATTTCTGTGATTATTTCTAGGCAAAAAAACTGTATTTCTAATTATGGTGTTCTGCAGGCCTTTCTTAGTTTGTTTCTGGCACCACAGAGGTGATCCAACAAATGCCAGCAGAGCTCCAATAAAGGTGCAAGTTAACTGCATGGAAATGAAACCTCTTCCCTGCAGATCCACAAAGTATGCATAATTGAGAGGGATCGTTGCCTCAAAACTTTGCATCAAGAGTGGTGTTTCCTGGGAAAACTTATCAGAAAGAACCTCAGAGAGGTTTCCTTTTCCTTTCTCTGCACAAATTTATTTTTTCTTGTGCAGGAACATATTTAACAACTCTTGTGAAAATTACCAGCTAATAGCTATAAATATTCATACACAACTAAGTGTCAAAATAACAACACAAATAGACAGATGTAAAACTGTGTCTGTGATGTGAATCATAAACTGCTATTTGGACTAAGATATTTGTTTAATATGTTATAATTAGCACTGAAAATTAAATATGGGTTTTGGATAGACTGCTAATGTACATAGGTGTTATTACTATTAGTACTGATTAATTCCATGAAAGGGGAAGATGACATGTCAGATATGTTTTTCTATTTTTTTTTTGTTTGTTTGTTTGGTTGGTTGGTTGGGTTTTTTTAAGGAGAATACCTTATTTACTGTTCACATTTCTTCTGCTCACATTTCTTCTTTTCTTCTTTCATATAGATCCTGAATCCACTTGTTTCCAAAGCACAGCTTTCTCAAACACTTCAGTCCCGCTTAGTTAGTTGTAAGATCATGGGAAAATTAGCTAACAAATTTGAAGCTCATATGTAAGTAGACTGTACATATCTTTTCATTCCACAGTATATACCACTATGTCTTTGTTAGTGGGCATAAATTACTCCGAGAAAAGTAGACTTTATTGCAAAAATGTAATGCTTTCTTTTTACAGATCCCTTTATCTGGATATTAATTAATAATACAAAAAAATGTTCATTATGTAACTAGCATATTCAGACTTGCTGATGTTCAGCAGTTTATAACTTCAGTTTGTATGTTCTTCCACAAGTTCGAATGGGTACCATTTTTATGCCATTCTTCCATATTGGTCTTTTGCTTTACAGTAAGGGTTGTCAGGCACTGGAACAGGCTGCCCAGGGAAGTGGTGGAGTCACCATCCCTGGGGGTATTTCAAAGACGTGTAGGTGCGGTGCTTAGGGACAGGGTTTGGTGGGAGACTTGGCAGTGCTGGGTTAGTGTTTGGACTCGATGGTCTTAAAGGTCTCTTCCAACCTAAATGATTCTATGAAATAAGACAAACAATGGATTTCTCTGCAATTTACAGAGGCAAAACACAACTTTATCACCTTAGAGTTTGCTGGCCTAAAGAGAAGACTCCTGTTCCTAACTTTTTATTTGTGTAATCAAATTAAACATATAGATACATATTTATTCTTCTATCCCTAATTATATAGGCATGAATCAGGAGCCACTATTGTTGCCCAATATTAAGCAGCTCTTAGATTCAGTGTCTATGTGTTTGGACAGTGGTGCAGAACAGGAAAGCAATGATGAAAGTAAATCTGAATAACTTATCTGCCCAACCTGGTTGGTATGGCACATTCTTTGGACAGTTTATCTAGTCTTACAATAGTAGGACCATTTCACCATGTATTCACCATTTCATCATGTATTTCCTATCCAGGTAATTGGTCTCATGTGATTTTGCATTACAAAAGAAATCCACAAAGGGCTACCAAATGTACAGAAACCATGCCTGATTTTGATTTGCCCCAGATATCAAGAATTCAGCGTAATAGAAAATATGAACAACAGAAACATATGACAAGACATTTAGGAATACATTTCTTTAAATTATTTTTTTTTCTTCAATGAAAAAGAACTAGAAGCAACCAAAAGGAAGCTATCTACACCTTCATTTCCTATGTAGACTACACTTGTTGGATATGCAAAAGTTAATGAGCATGTAAAATGGTATTTTTTGAGAAAGTTACCAAAGCCTTCATGTCCAAAGAAAAACAACGAAGTTGGTGAAGGGTCTAGAGAACAAGGCCTATGAGGAGTGGCTGAGGGGACTGGGGTTGTTTAGGCTGGAGAAAAGGAGGCTGAGGGGAGACCTTATTGCTCTCTACAACTACCTGAAAGGAGGTTGTGGCGAGGTGGGTGTTGGTCTCTTCTCCCAAGTAACAAGCGATGGGACAAGAGAAAAAGGTCTCAAGTTGCACCAGGGGAGGTTTAGATTGGATATCAGGAAACATTTCTTCACTGAAAGGGTTGTCAGGCACTGGAACAGGCTGCCCAGGGAGGTGGTGGAGTCACCATCCCTGGAGGTATTTCAAAGACATGTAGGTGCTGTGCTTAGGGACATGGTTCAGTAGGGGACTTGGCAGTGATAGCAGTGATAGGTTAGCAGTTGGACTTGATGATCTTAAGGGTCTTTTCCAATTTAAAGGATTCTGTGATTCTATGAAATCTTTATCTTCAGAATTTGGAGAATTCTGGCAGAATCACAATTGCTTTTATTTATTTGATAATACATTCTCATAAAAATAAAGTGACTTTCCAGATCACTTAGAAGCTTATGAGAAATTTTAGTAGTTAGCCATAATAAGTTCAAATAATCATACTTTTTTTTTTTTTTTTTTGTGAGTTTCTTTAATATGATTCCTTGCTCTTTAGAAACAGGAAACCTCTCATTTCAGTGTAGCACCATCTCTGTACAGAAGCTACATGTTAAGAAGATGGCCAAGAATTTTCTGGGACATGTTGATCTGCTGGTAGAGGGCTCTGAGTGCAGTTCAGAGTGCTGAAAAGAGACCTGGATCCACAGGTTTAGAATGTGGCAGGCTGAGTAAGATTCATGACACACTCTTATTCCCCTTGCATGAAGGGTCTTGGTATAGGCTGAGGAGATGTATCTGGTCTCAGGAGTAGGCAATATAAGCATGTCTTCACATTCTTCTTCAGAATGGCACCATTTTTTCTCATAAAATTTATACTGTAATGAAAAACCTTTCTTTTGTATTTCACATGACTCCTAGATTATTTTATAGAGTATTGAAAAAGTTCCAACCTTGGAATAGAACATTAGTTTTTCTACCCTTTATTCCAACAGCTGGTTAAAAACAAGTCTTTTTGGAATTAGTCCCTGCTTCAGAGTAATCTAAAACGCCAACCTCCCAAGATTTTGTACAGTTTTTGAAACTTGAGGCCAAATTTTGTTGTAAGAAGTAAATTAATTTTCACTGGGATGAGTGGAGGCTGTGCGAGCTGGCTTGAAAATTTGCTTATCTGTGGCTTCATATTATTTCTCTTGAGTTTTGCAACAACATAAGGATTTGGGTAGAGATATGAATATTCATGACAGCATCTTGGGCAGTGAAAGGAAACACAATGGCTGATTCTGCCAAGTTTTAGTATGTGTTTTTACTTAAATAGAATTCAAAATAGGTATTTTGTATCTGCCATTGATTTAACATGAATACTTGGGTCTACTTGTATAAAGGCATCGCAGTACTGAAGCTTTTAATCTTAAATTCTTTTTTTACTTTCTTCCCAAATACCGCTTTGGTGATACATGCATACGAAAGATGAGATATTAGAGACAATTGGGATTTGCACTTCCATTTATAGAATTCTTTGTATTCTTACAGTGGCTGTTAAAAAATTTTACTGAAGATGGTTATTAAATGAGGACAGCATATCTAAGCCTACCTACTATTTTTGTAGTTTAAAAAAAAAATAGATGAAATATGAGCAAATTATAATGACTGTAAATAATCCTTTTTCTGTTTTCTTATAGTACATATTTGTGTCTGATGTACAGTATTCTTTTATAATTGCAAATTATCAGAAAAATAATTTACCATGTGTGATATATTATTTTTTTAAAAAGCCATTAGAAGTAATATATGGGTAAAATTTGAGTACTACAGAGTGGATTTTACATATTACTGTTCTGCATATTAATAAAAAATGTTCACATTTGTAGTATTAAAAGAGAAATTCTTCCATTGGTAAAATCACTGTGCCACGATGTGGAATATGAAGTTAGAACTTGCATGTGTCGGCAACTGGAACATATAGCTCAAGGAATAGGGTGAGTACAATTTGAATAACTGCTTCTAAACACAAAATCTTTCTCTAAAATATTTAATGGTAACCTAAAAACTCCTTTTAAGATTTCTAACTTAATTCATGCTTACTGAATAATGAATTTGGAATGTACAGATGTGTTCCTAGGAATTGGCTGTTGGCAGTTGGCTCTTTTCCTTTTCAGATTTTTGTTTCTCTCTGAAAATCTGTAATTTGTAAATAACGAGTTCATCTATATCTTCTTGAAATCATCTCAATTATCCATTGATGGATAGGGTGTGAGGTGCTGTCACTGAATCATAGCCATGAGTAGGCTGAAAGTTTATGAGCAAAAATCAGAGGCCAAGGCAACAAAAGCAACCTTGTGGTTGGTGTTTACTACAGGCCACCCAACCAAGGGGAGCCTACTGGCCAAGCCTTCTTGCTCCAGCTGCAGGAGGCATTGCACTCGCAGGCTCTCATCCTGCCGGGGGGCTTCAACCTCCCCCACATCTGCTGGGAAAGCAGCATGGTGAGCTGTAGGCAATCCAGGAGGCTCCTGGAGTGCGGGGCAGACAGCTTCTTGAGCCAGGTGACAGACAGCCCCACCAGAGGAGATGGGAAACTGGACCTGTTGGTCACCAGCGCAAGTGAGGTAATTGGTGATGTCAAGATTGGAGATAGCCTGGGCTGTAGTGATCGTGCACTGGTGGAATTCGCAGCCCTGAGGGATGTGGGTCAGGAAAAGAGTAAGGTCAGAACCCTGAATTTTAGGAAAGCAAACTTTCAGCCTTTCAAGGACTTAGTCAATGGGACCCCCTTGGAAACTGCCCTCAGGGACAAGGGAGCAGAACAGAGCTGGCAGATCTTTAATGATGCTTTCCATAGAGTACAAGAGCTCTTGGTCCCCAGGAGTAAGAAATCAGGCAAGGAAGGCAAGAGACCAGCACGGGTGAGTTGAGACCTGCTGGTCAAACTAAAGGGCAAGAAGGAAATACACTGCCAGTGGAAGCAGGGACGGGTATCTGGGAAAACGTACAGGGACACTGCCCGCTTGTGTAGGGATGGGGTCAAGAAGGCCAAGGTGCAGCTAGACCTGAACTTGGCAATGGATGCAAAAAATAACAAGGAGGGCTTCTACAGGTCTGTCAGCCAGAAAAGGAAGGTCAAAGAAAGTTTACCCCTCTGATGAGCAGGACTGGCAAACTGGTATCAACAGGCGAGGAGAAGGCTGAGGTACTCAAAGACATTTTTGCCTACTGGCAGCCGCAATTCCCACACCTCTTGAATGGATGAACCACAAGATGGGAACTGGGGGAGCAAAGTCCCTCCCACTGTAAGAGAAGATCAGGTTTGTGACCTGAAAACCTGAACGTACATAAGTCTATGGGACCTGACAAGATGCATCCCAGAGTCCTGAGGGAGATGGCCGATGTAGTTGCCAAGCCACTCTCCATGATACTTGAAAAGTCATGACAGTCAGGTGAAGTCCCTGGGGACTGGCAAAAGGGAAACATTGTCCCCATTTTTAAAAAGGGTAAGAAGGAGGACTATGGGATCTACCGACCTGTCAGCCTCACCTCTGTGCCTGGGAAGATCATGGAGCAGATCTTCCTAGAAGCCATGCTGAGGCACATGGAGGACAGGGAGGTGATTGGAGACAGCCAGCATGGCTTCACCAAGGGAAGTCCTGCCAGCCCAACCTAGGGGCCTTCTATGATGGAGCAACTAAATCAGTGGACAAGGGAAGAGCATGGATGTCATCTATCTGGACTTCTGTGTAAAGCATTTGACATGGTGCCCCACAACATCCTTCTCTCCAAATTGGGGAGAGATGGATTTCACGGGCGGATTATTTGGTGGATGAGGAATTGGTTGGATGGTCGCAACCAGAGTGTAGTGGTCAATGGCTCAATGTCCAGATGGAGATTGGTGACAAGTGGTGTCCCTCAGGGACCCATATTGGGACCAGTACTCTTTAATATCTTCATCAATGACCTAGACAGTGAGATTGAGTGCACCCTCAGCAAGTTTGGGGATGTCACCAAGCTGAGTGGTGCAGCTGACACACCTGAGGGATGGAATGCCATCCTGGACAAGCTGGAGAGCTGGACCGGGTGAACTTCATGAGGTTCAACAAGGACAAATACAAGGTCCTGCATCTGGGTTGAAGCAACCCCCGGTATCAATACAGGCTGGGGAATGAAGGGATTGAGAGCAGCCCTGATGAGAAGGATTTGGGGGTACTGCGGGATGAGAAGCTGGACATGAGCTGGCAACGAAGCAGCCCAGGCCGCCAACTATATCCCGGGCTGCATCCCCAGCAGCGTGGGCAGCAGGTCGAGGGAGGGGATTGTGCCCCTCTGCTCCGCTCTGGTGAGACCCCCCTGCAGTGCTGCCTCCTGCTCTGGGGCCTCAGCATGGGAGAGACATGGACCTGATGGAGCGGGTCCAGAGGAGGCCACAAAACTGATCCGAGGGCTGGAGCAGCTCTGCTGTGAGGACAGGCTGAGAGAGTTGGGCTTGTTCAGCCTGGAGAAGAGAAGGCTGCGGGGAGACCTGATTGCGGCCTGTCAGTACTTAAGGGGGGCCTATAGGAAAGAGGGGGACAAGCTTTTTAGCAGGGCCTGTTGTGATAGGACAAGGGGTGACGGTTTTAAATTGAAAGAGGGGAGATTCAGACTAGACATAGGGAAGAAATTTTTTATAATACAGGTGGTGAAACACTGGCACAGGTTGCCCAGAGTGGTGGCAGAAGCCCCATCCCTAGAAACATTCAAGGTCAGGCTGGATGGGGCTCTAAGCAACCTGATCTCATTGAAAATGTCCCTGCTGATTGCAGGGGCTTGGACTAGGTGACCTTTAAAGGTCCCTTCCAACCTAAACAAACAAACAAACAAACAAACAAAAAAAAGAATAAAAGGATTATGACAAGTATTACCAGTTTCTAATAATTGCTGTGCATTCTTTTTGCAGAAGGATGCTAAATGTGTTTTGTAAGCAAATTTCAGTTCCATATCAACTTTTACTCTAAGCTTGAAGACCTTCAATATGGCACATACAGGAATAGAAAAAGTCTGGAGCTTTTATTTTAATAAATAGGACATGTTAACTATGCAGACAAGATTGGTCTCTCAGTTAAAACGTAGTTTAAAATTCCAGGTCTGTCCACCTGTCATTGTGTCAGGGAAAAACAGTGGGGATAGATTAGATCTTAAGAGTTCCTCTGGCTTTTAAAATTGTGAATTTATGAGCAAATTCAAGGATAAGGCTGAAACTGAAATCTGATTTGAAATGTACAGTACATATGCACTTCAGTTTGTTAGTGCTGCTGTTTGCAGAAAAGATACCTTCCTGTGGCATGATTTATTTTTTTTAAATGGAGAATTCTTTTGTGGTATAGAGTCATGAGTTATTTAAAAAACCAAACCAAACCCACCAGAACTTCATGAAGCAATGCAATTTACCTCAGCAATGCAATTTACCTCTCATTGTGGAATGCTGGAAAAGTGTATGTTCAGGCACTGTTTTAGCTTACTCAGATATAGGGAATGAATATTCATAGCAAGAACTAAGCATTACTGCCATGTACTTAATTGAACTTTGGCTTGGTAAGGTCATGCAGGATAATAATTTCTAGATTCCTAGATAAACTTGTCTTTAGTGCATACAAAATAATTTTATATGTGCTTTAGGCACCACTTCTGCAAGGTCCTTGTCCTGCAGAAGTTCAGGGTATATGAATAATGTGAAAACACAATATTACTCATCTCAGTAAAGTTACTCATTTGTTTTTGCACTTATTTTCTTTTGTAACAAAATTTAGGTTAGCACAGTAAATCATTTTAACATTTTCCATATTGAATGGGTTTGAATTTAAAAGAACTTGTGATTACAGAAAAGTAGTATTTGTCAATATTGTTGATACTTCTAAAATTTAACATGCATTTTACAAAACTGAATTACTGAATAATTTGAGCTTGCATTTATTTTTACTGTATGCATGTATCTCATGTATCTTTATGTGTCTTAAAATTGAATTCTGTTTGTATAATAATGGGAGATTAAAGATGAGCGAAAGAGAGGGTTCTGTTTATTTTCAGGGAGTGACCAGTTTTGTGGGTTTTTTTTTTCCATAGTGAGTTTTGAAGGTAGGGACACTTCAAACTGTCATACTATTTTGAAGATTTTTGATGCCATGGAAATGGAAATACAGAGAAACATAGCAAATGCAAAGCATTTCTCCTCCCCACCCTCTTTCTTTACCCCCCACCCTGATTTCTGGGTCTTGATTTAGGATGTAGTCCTACCCTTCTCTCCCCTGATCCTTCCTAGGCCATATGTTCTTGTCTTATCTCAGTCACCTTCCTTCCTTTTTTCTCATTTGTTATTGCTTTTTTTATGTCTTATTTGGGATACTGTCTGCATTTCCATGGATTCCTCTAACGCTCTCAGTTAACCTCTGCTATAGTCAAGAGTTGAGAAGTAATCATATGAATTTGGCTTTGAAAATTATTTGTGACACATATAATATTTATTTTTTAATAGTGTAAGTATATTACTCTGAGTAAAATAACTCAAATCTAGGGTATGCATATATATTCCTTTCAGATGTTACTGGAACATTTTTTGTGTTTTAAAAATGTACAGCTGCACAGATTTCCTTGCTGTGTGGCTCAGTCTATTGAGAAGCAGAAAATGGTTTTGGTGGTAGCCTTTGGGAAGCACTCACAGATTGTGTGAATCTGTTTGAATTTGCGTTCAGCGGTTTTATTTTACATTTAAGATAGGTATATGTACAGATATAAGGACCAAGTTTGTGCATTTGTGTCATTTTTCTCACTCCTCCTTCAAGTGCTGTTTAAGTTCAACGTAGACTAAGCAGTGTGAAAGAAGCAGCAAAAAACTCGTTTTCATTTGTAACAAAGGGGCTCTATCTTTTACTAATATGTGACCACTTTGGAAAGGAAGTAAAATTTTCTTCATTTTCTTTAGTGTCTTTATAATGAACTAAATTGCATTTATTATACCTGGGAGGTGAAAGTCTTAAAACAAGGTAGGTGTTACAGAGGCAAATAGCAGTATTACTGGCAATTTGCCCAGCCTTAGAATAGTGGTTTAATGGGGCTAAATACATTGTTATCAATTAGTGGTCTGTTCTGTGTTTTTCTTTAATTCTTTCCTCACCGACTTTATTTTTAGCATTCAGGTATCCATACACACTTTTTTTTCTCTGAGGTTTTTGCCTAGTCCCGTCCTAATTATTTAGATGCTTTAATCTTTAATCTCAAAAAATGGTGAACTGATGATATTTTTGGTATGTAAACTATTGCAGTGTTTCATGTTTAGGATGAATAGGTAGTAGGAAAATAAAGACAATTAAATAAACAGAAATAAGCATGTTTTTAGGTAAATGTTGAAGGTATAATGTGACAACAGTCCCAGTGCTTATTTTTACTATTTAGTGATGTTACCACTAAATGATATCATGTCATTTTATAATAATTTTATATGAATGATTAATCATCTGTTTGGAAGAATACTGTTAAGCTACATTTTGATTTGCTGGTAACGACAATAAAGTCTATAAGGTGCAAATCACTGATGCTGATTATAAACATTTGAAAGTATTGTTGTTCATATTGATTTGCAAAAGAGACAACTGTTACTTGTTTAGTCTCATTGGAAGGGGGGCTTGGGGCATTTTTATTTCAGTAAAAATAGAGCATCCTGGAGGCTGTGATTAGTGCTGTATTAAAAACTGTGATTGAAATGACATAGTCTAAACTCTTTGGACACAGTTGCTCAAAGTATCAAACATAGTTTTGGTTTTGTTATCTTGGTTAATCCTCACGTAGTGTAATTTTGTCAGAGTTTCCCTGCAGTTTTATGTTTTGGGTAGCATAAACATTGAGGGCCAGATCCATGGCTATTTTAAATTGCTGATGTCCCATTCTTGAGATGTGGTGCTTACAACAACTTTCAGTAGGGATGAGTGGACTAAGAACTCGTACATGAGAACAGGACAAAGTGGACTTCTTAACTTAAATGTGAGCAAATTCAAAGACTAGAAATCTTAACTACTATAAATAAAAAAATGAGCATGATAGAAAAAACAAAGTGGAAATACTGGGTATGTCTTCCCAGTTCTTGATAGCGGAGCTGCAGGAAAGATCTTTCTAATCTCTCAAAGCAATCAAAGATTAATTATGCACTGGGACACGAGAAGTTACGCTGGTTGGTAGCTTCTACAGAAGCTATACTTTTGCTCCAAAAAGCAAATCTCATCTTCCTTATGCCAGTCACCTTACTGCACAAATGTTTCTGTATCAAGAGTATTTCACTCCTCCTTAGTCACCTCCCTGATTAAACTCTGATTTCTAAGTCAGTCCCTAATACAGCAATCTGCTGCTAATGTATGGATTCAAGTTGTCAGAACCGTCAGACGTGCAGGTAGCATTAGTAATTGCCAAGGCAAAAAAGACAAGGCAGAAACCTTTCTTAACTACTTTAAAACAAGCCTAAAGCCAGTGTTTGGACTAATGGGGAAAACGCATTTTCTCTGAGCATTAGTGGCTTACCCTCTGCAAAGAAGGCTCATCTTTCAAGCGTAAGATTTCCAGATGCTTCAATCCAACATGACTCATATTTAATAATTTTTGTCTTTGGACAGTCACAGTGAGCAGTTTCTGCATATTTGATCAGAAGAGTTTTCTTAGTGACACAGTGAAGTAGCTGGACTCCTTTGATTTTTTTCAGACTGCATTTTTTTGGATTTATTTCAAGCTAATTTGAATGCTTTTTTAGTGATGAAGTTCTGCATTTTAAACTTTCATGTTTCTTTGGCTGAAAAAGAAAAAAGTCTTGTGATTGACTGAAGGTTTTTATTTAATTTTCATTTCCTTACAACTTTATCGATTTTTCCCTCTTGACTACCCAAAAAATAACTAAATGAGTATTTCCAGGAAGAATTCTGTTTTGCTGAGACAATATTGTTTCATTATATATTTTCTCTTGACTGCTTGCCTCACTTTGCAGGACAGAACTAACAAAAACTGTGGTGCTTCCTGAGTTAGTTGAACTGGCAAGAGATGAGGGCAGCAGTGTACGCCTTGCAGCTTTTGAGACGTTAGTGAATCTGCTCGATATGTTTGATGCGGGTAAGAATTTAGCTTATGCTTACTAGCCTGGTTCTTAATGCTTTAATGCATCCTATAAATTTATATAAATGCTTTTTGTTCTGTCTGCATTCTTCGGACATCTTTGGTTTTATTTTGTTTATTGTTTTATCCTTTATGTATCTCATGTTTTGCAGTGCTTTATACATAGTAAGTTTTAAGGAAGGTGAGCCAGTTGTCCATTAAATCAGTTGTCTTATTCCAAGTTTCTAATGTAATGTGGTTAAAGGGAATGAGTAAAATTACTGCATAAATGATAGGAATATTGGGTTGTTAGTTTTTACTTAATGCTAGCAATACACAGAATACAAAGTGTTAGTTCTACAGATGCCATTGCTTGTGCTCTTTTTGCTCTTGACTAGTTTTTGCCTCTTAACTGAAGTAAAGCTAGTCCTAACTACAGACTGCAGCCTACTTTCTGAGCTGAAGAGCCCAGACTGGGGCAATGATATGATATGATATGATATGATATGATATGATTGATATGATATTGTGTGTGTGTATCAGTAAATCTTGCAGGTTTTAACATCCAGTATTATATGTCAAATACATCTGTAAATTTTGGAACAGAAACTATTTCTTCATGTTCCATAGACTGCAATGTGTATAGCTTGTCAGTTTTAGAGGTACTAAGCATCAGCAATTACTATTTAAAGCCCTTTAAACTTGGGGCTATATGGCGCTGAAAGCTTTCTTATTTTCATGAGAAAGTGTGTGTATTTCTTTATTTAAAACAGAAAGTGTAAATGCTTGTATTTTTCTCTGTGCTCTATATCTTTCCTCTGATAAACATGCATATTTCATGCTTCTCCAGCTGTAGGGATGAGTGTCTGTGTCTTGATGTGAGGAAGGAGAAATTCTCTATTGTATCTGGTTCTTTTGGCGTGGTGGTGGTGGGTTACCTACACACGTGGCTCTTCGGTTCTCGTGACAAGTTCAGTTCAACATTGGTTGGGCTAAACTTTAAGGAAGGCTACTGTGACTGCTCCAGTATAGGGGGACATTCTGGGTAACTGCCGTGTCTTGTCCTCCAGTCAACTGCTCTGTCTCGATTTTTTCAGGGGGATGTAGAAGACAATAACAGCCAGCTTTTCTGGCTCTGTATCAATCATGCTGCTGGATTTTTTAGGGTTTTTTTTTTACAACTGGAAATGTACAAAGGAGCAAAGTACATGATAGATCATTGCCATAGTGTATCTCAAGAAAATATTTTATATTGTTGATCACTGCTCATTATTTGCCACTTTATTCTTTATACTATCTTTTTCCAAACTCTTGGTTATTTGTCTTCATTAGCAACTCTGTATTTTGCACCACATTTCCCACTCCCACTCCCATCTTGGTGACTCTACTACTCCTTCCTGATACATAAGTGAGGAGCCAATATTTACTGTACAGGAACTTAGTGATGAATTACTAAAATACGTGATTGCATATAAGCCATATGGAGGAGTACATAAAGTAATAAGATTGTTTTGGGGAGAATACCATAAATGTGCTTTTTAGCAGTTAGTGCTTATATTAGTAAGTATGATAGTAGGTTAATTTTCATTTTATTGAGGCTTTGCATTGATGCTATCAAGTTTGGGCTTCTCTTTGCATGTCCTAGTCTTCACTCCTCCCCCATCACCCCCCAATTGCTGTAACTACTGCTTTTAGCTATTGAAAAACGCTTAGAGAAAGCACTTGGTGATTATTTACAGGTTCATAAGGAATGTGTTTCTAGAAATTTGGTTTGTGAAGTTTTTGGTTTTTTGGCTGAACTAGAAAATGTACATATTGAAGGCAGATGACCCAAAATTGTATCCTAGGGTTTCTTTCCCACAATGTCAAAACATTTCTTCGGGTCAATCTAAATATTTTGTTCAGCCATATTATTTGCTGAATTTTGGTGTTGATCTACTGTTAAAAAATCCTAATCCCTTTAAAACTTGAACATTTTAAAATACAATGATTTCATTTAAAACAAGTCAAACCACATAAATTTGCACATTTACTCCTTTATTTCATAAGGAGGCAGAGTGCTTGGATTTGACTTTAATTTCTAAATTATTTCATTCTCGTATCTGCCCTTAATTACTTTGTTTCTTTATGAATTTATTGTTTACCAAAAGATTTTCAATCTTTTCTTCTTAGTAGGTTGAAAAAATCACTTTCAGCATATCCAGATTTTTCTTTGTATTGTCATGGTTGTATTCAGTCTTGATCTCCCTAATTTCCTACCATTGTAGAAAATCTCCTTGGAAGGGTACTGCAGTATTCTTTCTCTCCCTGTGTTCTTGGTGAAAAGAAAAGTTAAGACTGTTCATTTATTCTGTCTCATCCTTTACTGGGGGATGCCTTTTGCCTAAAAACAAAAGAAAAAAAAAAAATTAGGTAAGGTATTAAAATTTAGGACCTGCATTATGGTAGACTGTTTGTCATTCTCTATACCTTTTGTTTTCTACCTCCAGTGAGTGCCTGCCAAAAATACTCCTGAGCATGTTAAATGATATTTTTCGTAAGCTATTATGGAAGTCCACTCTCTGTGCTCTTTTATAGATGTTGATAAATAGCTAACTTTTTTTTTTTTTTTTTTTTTTCTCCAGATGATAGGAGTCAAACTGTGCTCCCCTTAGTGAAATCATTCTGTGAAAAATCCTTCAAAGCAGATGAATCGATCCTAGTTTCTTTATCTTTCCATTTAGGGAAACTGTGCAATGGATTATATGGTATGGTTTAATGTTCTTTTAAAAAAAAATCTTTAAAATGAGGGAATATTGGAGAATTTGAAGCCCTTGGAAAATATCCAGATTTGAATGCATCAAAATGAAATGATTGTTAGGAAAGGAAATATGGAAGTAAAATTCTGAAATCATCATTGCATAAAAGTTGGATTTGGTGAATTTCCTTTCTGGGTGTCCATTTGTTTATCGTGGTTTTTATGTTTAGACAGGGACAGAGGTTTTTATTTAGTCAGGATCAGAAATGGAAACATGGTGTTTTGTGTTTATTGGTTCGACTGATTTATTTTGATTCCTTCTTGGATATTCTAGAGCTTGTGAGTTGGATCACTGAATTTTTGAAACTAGGAACCTTTGAAAACACAGTATGATGTTAACTGCTGTGCTTGATATCCTTTTTGCGGCACAGTACGGAGTGCGGCCCATAAGGAACTTCGGGGGAGAAAGGAGACTAGTGGTGTGTGGATTTCCAGCTGCAGCTGAGGCCCAATTTGTACCCATAATTTTGTGGTTTTCACTTCAGCACAGCAGATCTTTCCTCGATGATTCTGCCCGCTATATAACCTCTACACAGAGTTTACCTTGGGAGGAACAGCACAGAATCACGGTTTTATGTTATAGAGAATTTCTCCCTAGACTCTTAAACCCTTTTATCTTTCTTACAAATCTCTAAAATGATCCTTTATGGTCACGGTAGAGACTATCAAAGTGACCGTTGCATCACTACAAATAACTTAAAAGTGCTGTTCCACAGTGTCAAATTGTTATTTACAGAAACATGAGAGCTAGGACAGTCCATCCTGTTTTTATCATGCCTTCCCAGTCGTCTTTTCTCTCAGTTGAATGACTTTAATTGCTGATCTTTCTTTGCCTCTGAACTCTGTCTAGCAAGTTCAGATTTTTCTTGAAGTGTTATGCCTTAGAAGAGCTGAACAAAGTGAAAGAGTTACTTCATATGTCTTGCAAGCTATATTGCTGTGTACATTTTTCAGTATGAAAAACTGCAATTTTTTTGTTTGTTTGCAACAGTTTGCAATAGTTTGATGTGATTTGTTCAAGTGCAGCCTATTAAGCCTTTTTATTTTTTTTTTTTCTCCTTATAAATCTGAAAGCTAGTCAGTCTTTCTCTTTCCTGGCCTTGTGCAGATGATGCAGATCTGGCTAAGCATGTTACCTTACCTCTGTCCTAATGGAATAATAGTCTAAAGTTTAAGACCATAAGTCCAGTTTCTGAAGATGAGTTTAAACTTCGTCATCTGAAGAATAAGCAGTCTCCCTCCTAGGTCGATGTTATCAGAATATTTAATAAGCAAAGTCCCTATTCCAACATCCAAAAACCCAATGAAAATACTGCATAGTACCAGATGTAGGATACAAGTCATGTAAGCAAGCCTTGGGTAATTTTCTCTTAACTGTTTTTTCAAACAGTTTGCAGCACCTTTATAATTTTTCATCTCTCTTTCCTGATCCCTTACTTTGCATGACCTTTACTGCATGTTTTGTATTTACAGGTCCTGTTATCCAGTACGAGAAGGAAATGGAATCAGTTTGCAAGTTTTGCTTTTGCCATGTTGGCTGCTACTTGTTTTCTTGTTTTCTTTTGATATTTATAAGTAGATTTTTTTATTTTTTTGTTCCATTTTTTTCAAAAATGTGAAAGTAGTCTGACTGACCTGTACTTACATGGCTTGCCCTTCCCCTCTCCAACTATTGGTACTGCTTCAGCCCTTTTCCATTCTGATATCTCACTTATTTAAAATTTCAGCAGCTAGTACTTTAAATACTTTTGAATACTGGAATATAGCACATCTGACCCTGCACATTTTGCAAACCTCTCATGTTTAAGTATTCACTGACCTGTTCCTTCTCTACTTAAAACTTAAATCTTTGTCACTGTTATTAATTGTACTGAGCCTGATGATTCTAGTAGAATTTGAGAAAGAACATAAAAGCATTAAGCATTTCAACCTTCTTGGTACCAATCACTTTCCTCTCTCTCTTGAGTATAAAACTGAGCCTTTTCTTGATTGTTCTCTTATTACTAATGTAATTATAAAATGACTTGTAGTTTTTGAAGTCATCTTGCTAGTTGCATTCCAGTTTGTTCTGAGTTTTCTACTTTTATTCTTATACCTCTTTATTATGTATAGCAGCATGGCCTAATTTTTCAACTTTCTGCAGGCATGCTTTCTTCATGTGCCTGAGTTCCATAAAGATCTAAAAATTTAATCAAGAAGAAACCAGTATTAGTGGCACAAACAAATATATTCACAATCCTACAGTTGAAGTCCTGAGTATTTCAAGAATTATGTAAACAGAAATGAAGATTCACTTTGTTATTGTTAGCTGTTATTTTTCTGTAATCACTTTTTCTGTATATTGTGTACTGATGATACTCTGCTAGACCCAAGGCAAGAGGGAGGAGGGATAAAAAGTGACATATCTGATAGATTTTTAAATGAGATTTAGTTTTGGGACACTATTAATAACGTTTGTAATGAGGAAAGTAAACTTTTTTTTTTTTTTTTTCCCCCAAGGCATTTTTACTCCTGAACAGCACTTACGGTTTTTGGAATTTTATAAGAAGCTTTCCACACTGGGTTTACAGCAGGAAAATGGACACAATGATAATCAACTGCAACTTCAGACTCTGGAACAGGAAAAGAAGTATATTTCAGTGAGGAAGAACTGTGCTTACAATTTTCCAGTACGTGACATTTATCTAAGGTTAAATAATTTGACATGCATATAGTTCACTAAATAGGACTGAGTGAGTGATAGAGAAGTTATTGCCAAATTGTACATTGTTGGCTAGATTCTAGCTCTCTCCCAGAAAGTTCAAGTTAATGGCTTAAAGTAGTGGTTGTCCAAAAGAGTTACCAGGAAAGATTTCATGTTGCAGAGCCTCAGAAAATTATTGGCAAGTTTTGACTGAGAGGGTGCTAAGAGGTCACTGGTCTCATTCTTTCCTACACATTTACTCCAAACCCTTAGCACAAAGGCTTTGAATAAATGGCTGTGAAACAGTCCCCAGTTTCAAAGCACTCAAAGCTAGGTTTTCACAATTGCTGTGTCATGGCATTACACGGAGTTGAAGATTGAAACTGAATGGTTCAATTCATGTTTTAGTCATGTTCCCACCTGAATACAGAAAGTCTTTTCATGTTTACATGGGGTCTTTAAACTTACTGCTCATGGTTTTGTAAATCTACTTTGTATTTTGTCATTCTGCATTTATATTAAAGAAAATGTGTTTGTACCACGAGCCAGTAGACAGTTATTTTTACTCTACCTTTTAAAGACAAGCACCATGTATGTAGGTAGACATCTGTTGGTTTATTTGAGCAAAACCAAGGTATGTACACACACAATTATGTTGAAATTCAGATGCTTACTTTGCTACTTGCTAAAATGTTCTTTGTTTTTGAAGTCTTCAGTTGCAGCTTTCACTAGTGTATGGAAACATTAACAATATTTATAAAGTGAAGGGTTTATATCTTTATATAATTCTTAGCTCCAGAACTTGTCTGGTGCCTGTGTTTTGACATGGCCATCAAAAATGCCACACTACTTCTTTGAAATTACCACCCGTTGTCTCCCAAGTGTCTTGCCGGTTGTAGCTCAATCTTTTTGCCCGATAATCTCTGGTAGAGTGGTCCTTTAGCTACACAGTTAATAAAAGACTTTATCTTTCCACAGGCCATGATTGTTTTTGTGGATCCAAAGAACTTCCATTTAGAGCTATATTCTATATTCTTCTGCCTTTGTCATGACCCTGAAGTTCCTGTCAGATATACTATGGCTATAAGCTTCTATGAAGTAAGTCTACAACGGTTCTTTGTTAGTACTTACGTGTTTTTATTTTATGTTGTTTTCTTCTTCAAGCTTACATTTGTGACTGTTCAACCAAAATAAAAAGACTTGAGAAAACTTGTTCAAATGATTTATTTTGTCAAAGGTATTTCGTCCCTTCTAACCTGTGTATATAACCCATATACACACATTAGCTTATTCAAGTCGTGTGATATTTGGCTAAAAGAGCCCACTGGTAGGTGAGCTTTTAAGGAGCAAAAACTAGAAGGTGGTCTAGTTCCACAAGCATAAGCAATTGTAGTAATTATAATATTGAAAGATTTTCAATGCTATTAGAATATAATGAGCCAAATGAGAGAAAGAAACTTGCCACTTCTGGTCCTGAAAACCTTCTTTAGAACTGTATGGTTTGCTGCTACACTGGTGTTCTCTGGACAATATTTATATGGAATAAATCTAAGTTAAATGCTCAATTTAACATGAAACTATGTGGAAATTTATGCAGATGTAAAAACATATGTAAACTCGTTATTCTATTCAGTTTACATAAGTTCCATTGTATTATTTTCATAAAACTTAAAAAATATACAACTGCATAGATATTATTAGCTATATGGTGTGAATTCCAGAAATTAAAATACACTCTCTCCCGATTGTAGTAACCCACATAGGGAGATCTTCAAGGTCTTCATAGGGTTTTACTGAGAATCCTTGTGTTTGTCCTCAAGCTAGCCTTTTATCCCGTTTTGTTGCTGGGGAAATCAGTGAGTTAAGTAGCTTCCTGAAAGCATTTAAATCACTAGTAGAGGCATAAATGAAGCTAAGGTGGCTTTATTTCTGCTGGTATAAGAAAGATGGATGGATTTCCTGTTCTTGTTAGCTATTGATGCCTTGTCTTAATGGATGATAATCTAAGGTAATTGTTGAAATTGTAAAATTATAATCTATTTCTACATAATATTTTGTGTTAGATGTGTAACACTTTTAAGGTACTGTCTGAATATAAGCAAAATATTTTAGCTTATTTTAAAAAATACCTGTAAAGTAATACCTTGGTCTGAATATACATTCTGTTGTGGTTCATTTAATTTTAACACCATAACTAGGCAACCATGTGACAGCCAAAAATTAGTAATTTATGGCATTCACTGCTAGGTGGATTATTTTTTAAAAATAGCCATTTCCTTAAAGTTTCATCCTGATTGGAAGTAACCTCTTATTTTCACTTGGCTTGTGTAAACAAAGAAAATCATTAAAAAACATGGAAAAAATCTTGTTCCTCAGGTTTTCCTTGTATTTGCTATAAAACCTTTTTAACAGTGTGGAGATGGACTTCTGGTATTTTTTAGAAATGTATATGTGACTTAGGAATCACAGTAAAAAAACCCCAAAGGAGTAAGGAGTGAAAACTTCAGATGGAAAGTTTGGGAAAACTTAAAATCCAGCACAGGCTAAGCCAATTTTTATATTTTATCTTTTGCAAATTAACTAGCAGACTGACTAAGTCTCCTAAGGAGCATGAAGTACAACATTTGAATATTCCAGAATGAATTTTTCTAGCCTTGCAGTTCAGTCTTAAAACTTTTTGGTAAATGTGAAAAAAGAGTTAATTCTAAAAGCGCGTTTCATGATTAGGTAATAGGCCTGTTTCTTGACTCATATTATTTATATATGCATGTTTTTAATGCGATCATTGGGAAGGACACAGCTTTAGAAGGCTGATACTGAACAACTGCTTTTCATGATTAGGTAATAGGCCTGTTTCTTGACTCATATTATTTATATATGCATGTTTTTAATGCGATCAGTGGGAAAGGACACAGCTTTAGAAGGCTGATACTGGACAACTGCTCTGCATCCCTTCTTCATGCTTGCTGTAAAGAAAGTACATGTTGCTGTAGCACCACGGCACTAAAGAATGTTTCACCTTGCTATCTTACTGTCATTTTTTAGGTTGCTAAGCTTTTAAATTCTGGTGTGTATACGATACATAAAGAACTGGTTACACTGTTACAAGATGAGTCACTGGAGGTAATATACTTTTAATGGAACTTTCCTTGCTTGTTGCATTGAGGCAGATCATCTTGAAATTTAATAACTCTGCAATGAGACAGTACAGTAGCTGTTCGAAATGATCAACAGCTTTTACTTCTGTTTCACAGACACTTCATAAAGATGCCAGTCATCTGTGAATAAAAAGGAGGAAAATAGGAAGGTGTTTGAATTTAGTAAACTCACTCTGAATTTATTAGCTTTTAAAAATACTAATTCTAAATTGTTTTAACTGCTGTATTATTTATTGCCTTACAAATTTGATGGAAACATCTGGTTTTGAAATTGTAATAAAATAATCGTTGGTAGCGTTCAGCGTTTTTGCTTTGTTTTATTTTCGTTTCTCCCATTGAAGAGGAGATGAAGAAGTTGTGTGTGGTTCGAAGATCAATATTTATAGAAAGAGTTTCAGTCCGAGATCTGGTACAGAATTTGTCTTTATGAGACAGTTGAGTTTAGTGTGCCTTGGTTTCAACCTGTGTAAAACATGAATCACTTAGCTATATTACACACAATATAGTTGAAAGTAGGGTTATTCTATTAATAATAAAAGCTGTATATTCTATTTTAATTCATCAACAGCGTTTTTTCTTAAAGCAGGAAAAAATACTTTTAAGATTCATCTGACAAATATGAAAACCCCATGATGCCTTGTTTGTCGAGGCTCTTTCTTAACTGTCTACGCAATACAGATCTTTCTTAAGAATGGATGTTCATTTTAAAATATCGTATGCTGTGAATAGTTTAGAAAGTATTGATTGTGGTATTCAGATAAATTAAAACTGTAGTTTGTTTTCCTAAACTGAAACCTATTATTTGCTACATTATAACATCAATTTTAAATCCCAGTCCTCATCAATGCAAATACATTGCATCTTTTTTTTTTCTTTCTTTCTTTCTTTCTTTCTAACATAGATGTGAGAGAACAGTAACATAAGAACATAAGAGATGTCAGCAGGGATATCTTG
The DNA here is from genome assembly GCA_000699545.1 of Podiceps cristatus. Classification (NCBI taxonomy): domain Eukaryota; kingdom Metazoa; phylum Chordata; class Aves; order Podicipediformes; family Podicipedidae; genus Podiceps; species Podiceps cristatus. Next base: position 9,186 of record KL269651.1, on the reverse strand, counting down.
CTGAGAGGTAAAAATTGAGTCAAGTTAATTTACAAACCTCATTCATGCAGCCTTTCTTTAAATAGGTATTAGATGCCCTGGTAGGTCACCTTCCTGAAATCCTGGAACTAATGACTAACGGAGGAGAAAACAATGGATCAGAAAGCAAGGTGGGTATTCTGGGTTTTTTGTTTGTATGTTTGTTTTTTAATTTGCTTTCTAAATGAAGGTAGTAGCAAAGTTTTTCAGACATATATCGTATGAAAAGACTTTCATGATTAGTTTCTGCTTTGGAGAGGTATAAAGTTTCTGTGTTTTTTTGATTGCTTGTTGTCTTCATAAACTTAAAAAAAAAGTGTGAAAGATTAGACTTAATATAAAAATGCAATGATTAAGTTAAAAAAAAACTTGGTTTCATGCTAAAGGAGTGATAGCTAATACCCTCTTTTTTTTTTTTTTTTTTTTTTTTATAATGATGTGGCAACTGCCCGTGGTTGCCATTTTCAGACACAGTTTCTGCTAGAAGGAAGCCTATTTCCTGAAGTAAAGGCACTGAATTAGGAGATCTGTATTCAGCTCCCAACTTTGCTAGTTTAATTGTATATGGCTCTGGGTGGTGGCTTATTTAGTGACTCCTCACCTGTAAAATGGAACATAAAAGATCACCTCCTGCTTCAGGATGCTGTTTTGAGCATACTTCTACATGTACAGGGAAATTGAGATTTTCCAACAACATAAGAACTGAATAAATGTATATTCTTGTATGGAAAAAAGCTGAGAGTGTAATTTAAAATGTGAATTTGTCAGATGTTTATGGCTATAAATGTATATAACCTATAACAAGTGCCATGTCAAGTGTGGCAGTCTCTTTCATTTTGCTTAGCACTAAAGAGAATTTAGCTTGGCTACTATAAAGTCTTTGCCTCCAACTGAGAAAAGGCGTATAATTCCTACTAAAATTAATTAAGGAGCTAAGGGGAATAATTGCAAAGATTAAGAGGCTAGAAGGAAATGGGATGCATTTGGTTTTGAGAAAGAGAAGAGGGTTGTCGTAATGGTCTTCATATCTGTAAAAGGGTAATACAAAGAGAACATTGATTAGTTTTTCTTTGTCAGGAGGAAGGGTCACTAATGAAAGTGTATTTAGTTAGGTACTGGAAGAGCTTTTTGACTAGGTAAGTGGAATTTACTACTTAGGGGAGATTGTTTAAACCTGATCATTATTTTTTTTAAGACTAAGTTAGAATATCTACTGGAAATGGTCACAGTGTAGGTGATCCTGTCTGAGGAGAGGAATTAATTGATCCCTTAAAGTCTCTGCCCATCTTGTACTGTTGTGATGTGCTTTTTAAGCATAGTAACATGACATACAGCTAGAAGATATAAAATTATTTCAATGTTTATATTTTTATTTCTAGTTATTGTCTATTCCTGACTTGATTCCTGCATTAACAACAGCAGAACAGAGAGCAGCAACTTCTTTAAAATGGAGAACTCATGAGAAGTTACTACAAAAATATGCATGTCTCCCTCATATCATATCAAGTGATCAGATTTATTACCGTTTTCTTCACAGAATGTTGACAATCATTTTGACAAATGTGAGTCCACCTGTCTCATTCCTAGTTTTTATTTGCTTAGGCTATTTAGAATGATGTCCACCATATATTTGCTATGTGTAGTACTTTATATAGAATCATAGAATCATAGAATCATAGAATCATAGAATGTTTTGGGTTGGAAGGGACCGCTAGCGGTCATCTAGTCCAACCCCCAATATAGTATATTAATCTTAAGGTACTATTTCTCCTTGCATATGGTATATCAGGCTGTGGCAGGTTTTTATATAAGACTGAGAAATTGCCCCCCATTTGAAGAGAAAAATTTGGATTGACAGATTGTCAAGTTTTTTCTCCCACCCAAGATATATTTCCTTTCCTTGTGCTCATTATCAGTTTGTTTCTAGGTAAATCAAAACTTTTTCCTCTGAGATATGCTGCATTTTTCCTGATTCCATACAATACTTTGCATTGTGTTCCATTCTTTATGAAAGAACATTTTATTCTGAAAATGAAAGATCATTTAGAGCTACTAGTCTGAAATTTTATTGAATTAATTCAAGAGTAAAACTATCTGTTGTAAGAGTAGATGTTGCAAGTTTTATTTTTTAACACCTAGAATATAGAAGGTGCCTTCCAGCCATGGAATACTTTGAAGTGTTTATGAAATAGTTGAATAAACAAGTTAGGCAGAAGGAATGAAGAAGTAGGTGTCTCATGAATTTGCCAAGCTTCCTTATTCTCCGTTACATTATGCCAAATATTTGAAAATTTAAGAAGTTAGGCTAATTTTATGTTTTTAGTCATATTCCTTCAGGTATGTTTAATTCTGTTCCCTTTATTTCTTTCAAGAATGTCCTGCCAGTCCAAAAAGCAGCTGCTCGAACTCTCTGCGTTTATTTACGTTACAATCGCAAACAAGAACAGAGGCATGAAGTTATTCAGAAACTGATTGAACGTAAGATAATTTTTCCTTGATTACTTAGAGGGGCAAGTTAGTTTTGACTGAAGATCTATTTATGGTCATATTTATTCAGTGTAACTTCCTGCCATCATTGGTAGGATTAGACTTAGAAGACATCCAGTTGCTCATATTATCCCGAGACAAAACATATTGTGTATATCCAAAGAATGTATCTGAAGCTTATGCAAAGGAATTGGGAACGAGGCAATGTGGGAAACTGATAATATGCCAAGACCCCTCCAATCCTACTTCTTGAATCCAAAATTGCTTAGCTGTAGGTGCTGCAATATACAAAGCAGAGTTCCTCTATAGAAGCAAATTCTACAGGGGCTTCAGCATAAGAAGTGCTGAATAACTGTTCTCAGAAATTAATTCATGAATGAGTTAGTCACCAACGTTGGCTCTCTGGTCTATGCTATGTGTTTTAAAGATAGATTAGAAATTTGAATAGTTCCCATTATCAATCCTTAATGTTTACACTGTAATTTTGATACACCTATGACATAGTTTGGAAGGCATACAGGACCTTGTTCAACATAGTAGCTGGTTCACATGCTATTTTTGCTTTTTCAAATGATTAAAAGGACAGGTTGAATTTCTGAAAAAAACGATTACTGACAGAAATGGTTATTGAATTCAGAAGGTTAGATTTTTACTCAAAGAAAGAATTGAGAAGGGCTGAGAAGTTGTGCCTTGTGATGGGTGTGATTATTATCTTTGAGTCAAAGGTTAACCTTTGAACTATTTTCTAGCTGATGCTGAAAACTTAATAGATAATATCTGTGGATTGTTGTTTTTCAGAACTGGGCCAAGGAAAAAGTTATTGGAACAGACTTCGTTTTTTAGATACTTGTGAATTCATAATGGAACTGTTTTCAAAATCATTCTTCTGTAAATACTTCTTTCTGCCTGTGCTTGAACTTACACATGATCCAGTGGCAAATGTGAGGTACTGTATGAAAAGTATGTAGCAGTGTACAGGAAAAAAGCTTTAAATAATACATTAAGAAACATTGTTACAGGTTTTATAGTCTGAAGGAGCTAATCGCTTTTAATAAACATTTTAATTCAGAGCTCTATTGATACAATATTAAAATTTACTGGAAACTTGAAGTAACTTGCAATCCCTTAACTGACATTAAAATTAATTTTGTCATAATTCTTTTCTGGATTGTTCTATAACACTTTTTACAGAAGAAATGCAATGTCTGTAGTGGACTGAAGTTTAGAAGTCAGACATAGATTTTTAAACAAACTTAGGGTGATATTATTCTAGCTTTCTAGTGGTGTAACTCTTTGTAATGGGAAGTTTTGAAGGTATAAAAACAGTAAGATGAATTGATATAAGAAATTTTTTATTAATATTATTAATCACAAAGTTACCATCTCTGGCACAGGATAGTCTCTAATCATAAATCAGTGGAATCTGAGAACAGCAGAGAATATCACCACGTATTGTTCTTGAGGGCTATTTTGATCTATTCCTACAGATTGAAACTATTCACCATTATATACTATTACAATCTGATGAAATGCAGTGATTTTTATTTTATTAAGTCTATGAAATATTTTTATTTAATCTGCAGAGTATTTTGGTGTTAATGACATGAAAAGCAATGAACACATTTTTATATAACCAATTTAGAAACTATATATAGGAATCAAGGCAAATCAATTATTATTATGGTATCATAGAATCATTTAAGTTGGAAAAGACCCTTAAGATCATCAAGTCCAGCCGTTAACCCAGCACTGCCAAGTCTACCACTACAACATGTCCCTAAGCACCGCATCTACATGTCTTTTAAATACTTCCAGGGATGGTGACTCCACCACTTCCTTCAGCAGCCTGTTCCAACGCTTGACAACCCTTTCCATGAAGAATTGTTCCTAATATCCAATCTAAACCTCCCATGGCACAACTCGAGGCTGTTTTGTCTTGTCTTATCACTTGTTACTTGGGAGAAGAGACCCACACCCACCTTACTACAACCTCCTTTCACGTAGCTCTAGAGAGTGATAAGGTCTCCCCTCAGCCTCCTTTTCTCCAGACTGAACAACCCCAGTTCCCTCAGCTGCTCCTCCCAGCACTTGTTCTCCAGACCCTTCACCAGCTTCGCTGCCCTTCTCTGGACACGCTCCAGCACCTCAATGTCTTTCCTGTAGTGAGGAGTCCAAAACTGAACACAGCACTTGAGATGCAGCCTCACCAGTGCCGAGTACATGGGGACAATCACTTCCCTACTCCTGCTGGCCACACTATTTCTGATACAAGCCAGGATGCCATTGGCCCTCTTGGCCACCTGAGCACACCTCTGGCTAATATTGACCTGGATGACAACCAACACCAGATGACAACCAACACCCCCAGGTCCTTTTCCACCGGGCAGCTTCCCAGCCACTCCTCCCCAAGCCTGTAGCGTTGCCTGGGGTTGTTGTGACCCAAGTGCTGGACCTGGCACTTGGCCTTGTTGAAGCTCATACAATTGGCCTCAGCCCAATGATCCAGTCTGTCCAGATCCTTCTGTAGACCCTTCTTCCCTCCAGCAGATCAACACTTCCACCCACTTGGTATCATCTACAACCTTACTGAGGGTGCACTCGATCCCCTCATCCAGATCATTGATAAAGCTATTAAACAGAACTGGCCCCACTACTGAGCCCTGGGGAACACCACTTGTGACTGGCTGCCAACTGGATTTAACTCCATTCACCAGAGCTCTTTGGGCACAGCCATCCAGCTGGTTTTTTACCCAGCGCAGAGTACACCCATCCAAGCCATGAGCAGCCAGTTTCTCCAGGAGAATGTTATGGGAAATGGTGTCAAAGGCTTTACTAAAGTCTGGGTAAACAACATCCACAGCCTTTCTCTCATCCACTAAGCAGGTCACCTTGTCATAGAGGGACATAAGGCTGGTCAAGCAGGAACTGCCTTTCATAAACTCATGCCAACTTGGGCCTGATCGCCTGGTTGTCCTATCCATGCTGTGTGATGGCACTCAAGATGATCTGCTCCATAACCTTCCCCAGCACAAAGGTCAGACTGACAGGCCTGTAGTTACCTGGATTCTGCTTCTGGCCCTTCTTGTAGAATGGTGTCACATTTGCTAACCTGCAGCCAACTGGGACCGACCCCGTTAGCCAGGACTGCTGACAAATGATGGAAAGTGGCTTGGTGAGCACATCCTCCAGCTCCCTCAGTACCCTTCGGTGGATTCCATCTGGCCCTATTGACTTGTGTGTGTCTAAGTAGTGTAGCAAGTTGCTGATCATTTCCCCTTGGCTTTTGAGGCCTTCATTCTGCTCCCCATATCTGCCTTCCAGCTCAGTGGACTGGGTACCTCAAGAACTATTTCAATCCTTCATACAGAAAAGAAATGGTTAAGTTTACCTAAGTGCTTTATGCCATTCAGTTTAAAAGCAGGCAAAGCTGAGCTTCACATGGGCGCTCTAAAATGTATCCATACAGTGTCTGAGCAGAAAGGTGTTATGTTTGAAGTTTCTGTTCTTGGTTATTTGATATGAATAACTTTTCTCCCTGAATGTACTGCATTTAAAATTGCATCCCCAGTCAATAGAGCAGCTCACAGCATCTGAAAGCATCACAGCCTGTTACTACTTTTCTTTCATCTTGATTCCTATCCACACTTTCATTGCCTTGAGGAGTGCTTGTTGGACCTTCAGCTAGGCTGATTAAAATCACTAAGCCATCACAAAACTGTCCACTTTTTTCTGCCCTCCCCCTCACTGGTAAGTTGGTTTTCTGTTATATTAGTCAGTGGAGGGTTGACTACTGATGAAAGGTCCAGCCAGTAGCAGGGACAGCACAAGCAGGGAGAGCCTCCCGACAGAAGCAGAGAGATAGGGTGGGGGGAATAAGGAAGGGCTTTCTTCTTTTAGGAGCCAGTAAACAGTTAAATACTTTTAGTTTATCTGATATCCCTTCATCATTGCAGTTGTACAGAACTGCAGTCACATGATTTTTCATGAGACTTAGACTCCTTTGTACTGATGGACAGATTTTGAAGGGAATTAAATACCTGATAGAGTTAGGTGTGCAGATGATTTTGAAGATCTAGAGGTCTGCTTATCTTTCTAGGTTAACAACAACAACAACAAAATACCCCACAAAAAACCCCAATGAAATCTTTAGTGACTTTCAGATACAAGATTGTAGTCCCTCTCTATGGAGAAGTTTTTGAAAATGTTAGAGTACGTCTGGAAGCAACACATAAGCAACAATCGTTTCTGAAAAACAAGACCTAATTATTTTATGTCAAATGTTAGCATGCAGTACAAAAATTAAAAATGTTTATTAAACATCTGCATCAAAAGGTGAATGTTTACTTTTTATTTTGTAGAATGAAGCTATGCTATTTGTTGCCAAAAGTTAAATCTACTCTGAAGATTCCCACTGATAAACATTTACTTCAGCAGTTGGAATTATGTATAAGGAAACTTCTGTGTCAAGAGAAAGACAAAGATGTCCTGACTATTGTAAAAAGAGTAAGAATTTTTCTTTTCCAGCAGCACTTTTTCTTGCAGTTGTCATTGAAAGTTGAGATGATCGAAGTTATGCTTTCTATTGATTCTCTTAATGCAAGAACAGGATACTAAAGGATTCTATTGTCTATTATGTAATCTTGAACAGTTAAGAGCAGATTTAAGAGAGTTGGTGTTTTCTTGGTTATCGCAGTTATCTATTCCAGTTATTTTCTAGTGTCTAGGATTCAGGAGTTTGGCTCAATGACCAGTTATGAAAAAATAGCAGATGACTAAAGACAGGATTAGAGGTTGACCCTAGTAAAATGATCAAGTCTTTGAGTTAGAGATATCTTGTTAATCTTTTAATTTTACAATATACAGATGAAGGATTGGCAGGGTTTTGAAATGTTACAAATATCTTTGTAATGTGAATACTCATGAAAAGGTAGGTCTTTAAGGGAGGACAAATGCTTAGTCTCAAAAAAACCATGAAGTGAAGTAGCCAGTCTGCAGGAGAGATTGCATGAACACCTGCCTGGAGCATCCTGACTTATGCACAAATTCCTCAGTTGTTTTTTCAGTCTTGCTTTCCTAAGTCCATGCTCCCTGCTATCCATGCTTCTGTGCTTTCCTTGAGTGTATGTTGAGTTCCCTATAGATAGTCTATTAGTCCTTCATTGTGAGTCTCAGCAGGGCTCTGAGAATACTCTCTGACAATTTTTAACTGGATTTGTAGCACAAAAACAGGCTTCAAATGTTTAGGAAGAAAAGGCATGCTCAATTTTGAATACCACTATTCTAAGCTTCTTATTTGGACAGTTCTTTAGTTAAAAGTGTGGCATGCTGCTGAGCAAGGATAAATAATGTTTTGATTTTCTTTATAGACAGTGTTAGAATTGGACAGAATGGAGATCTCTGTAGATGCTGTAAGTACTTACTAACTTTAATACCTACCAAGTACTTTTAATTCCCATTTTCATGTAGTGATTTTTTATTTTTATTGATTTTATTTTGAAGTTTCAGAAAATATTTTACGAAAATGATTTATTGGATCAAGAAAAAGAGAGACAAGAACATCTCCTTTTGGAAATGGTATATTTTATCAGTATAATCTGTCCTTTTTAAAATAGTTTCTAGCTAAATATTAATGAGGCAATAATTTTAAGGTAGGCAAAGTGCATATTATGGATAGACCTGGTAGGTTCATAATCTGTGTGTGGTTTCATTTTACACTTTACAATAGGGTTAAGTCCTTCAAAGTAACACATGACTTCCTTTTCTTACTGCCTAAATTTTGCCTTATCAATTAGAAAGGTAAACTAAAATTTCTTGAAAAATGTTCATGCTTGATGCATCTATAGTTCTAAAATCCCAAAGCCCTTCAGTACACCTTTGTGAAATCTTTTGGGGGGAGCTTAGCAATTTGTCAGGCGTGTATAACATAATAAATTGAATAATGAAACACCTCAGGATTCACATACAGCTTCTATAGGCAAAGAAATGAATGTCGTAAGTTCTTTTGTGCCAAGGAAGCCACAGGAGGCTTTATGTGCTACAAGCTTTCCTGTTTAGCCAGAAAAAAAGAAAGAGAAAGACCATTGACATCCGCAGCCTGGCAGGAGGGAGACTTGGTGCAGGTTGTATAGAGGAAAAGGAACTACAAGTTACTTAGGATTTGGAAGAGAAATCTGCAGAATGCTTTTCCAACTTATAAAGGTATTTATCTTCAGTCATGGCTATATGCAAAAGATGCAGCAGGCGCTTCACCACATAGCCTACTACATCTTCCCAAAGCCTAGATTAGATTACTGCAGTCCTGTTTTGATAGTGAGGGCAGTTGGGGCTGTGGTAAAATAGCCTCCAGTGCGCTCTCTGTTATCATGTATTGTATAGTAACATTCATTTTTACCCTATTTCTACAGCTAGACTTCAGAAAAGCACCTCTATTTTTATGATATATCCCATTGATATATGCATACCTTCTCTATCATAAAGGTCTCATTTAGCATTGTCTGCTCTTGAAGAACTGGATTCTGACATGTTGCAGTCCCAAATAGATAAGGAGCCATTGAACCCAGTTAAATGTAGCTCCCTGTTACAGATTTTAATACTGAACATGTTAAGTTTCCTTAATTTTAGTAATTGACTTAGTCGAAACTATATTCGAGCAACCTTGACCTGAATTAATTACCCCTCCCT
>KL269650.1:0-17210 GCA_000699545.1 Podiceps cristatus | reverse complement strand
CCCCCCCCCCACCATAAGATTGAAAGCAAGTTGCGTAAGTTCTATCATTCAAAGTCATGTCAGCATTGTTCCCCCAAAACTCGTCATTTGATTTGATTAATCACTGTAACTTAGAATACTAATGAATTTCTTTTCTACTCATATAAAGTTTACAATAAGCACAGAAGAGGCAACCTAATCATTCTTATTTACACTATTGCTTTAGACCTTAAGCATTTCAAATGGAGAAGAGAAAATATGGCAAAAACTGCCTTCTTGTCTGCAGTATTTACATGCTTTACATAGTTTAAAAATATGTGGCTTATTAATGACTGATTTTTCAACCTCTCCAATAAGCTTTTTATTAACATGACAGTCCTTTACTTGCAAGTGTCAAGCAATTTCATACTCTGTGTGTATCCTTTATGATGTTTAATATAAAAGATAGTACAGTATTTATATCCCTCACAATAAGAGAATGGATTGTTTTAAGGTTATACAGCCCAGTTGTGATAAAGAAAGAAGGAACCTTACAAAATGATAAATATTTTCATTAAAAAACTTTAAAACTAAAAGTTCAAAGATATGTTCTCCTCTCTTATATCTTGTCAAAACATGACTTAGGACCCAAAACTAATCTACTTTCAATTTTATTCCATATTTCAGCGCTGTCATAGTACTCAGCAGAGAGTATTGGAATACGATCATTTTTTATTTTGTTGATGTTACCGACAGCTTTATTTCACAAAGCAATCTTATACTATGTCTACCACTGGCAGGTCACAAAGGTCAAATAGTCTATCCTTACAGGTAGAGAGCTTATTAAATGGCACGTCTATTAAACCCAACGGACAACACAAAGCAACATTTCAGTAACATACTTTTAACATAGTTCAGGGAAAGACACAGTTAAAAGGGTATTAAATAATTTGAACCAAGACCAATAAGAATTTTTTATAAGCATCTTCAAAATTATGCTTCATACAAAGCATTTCGAACAGACAGTAGGACAAGGACCTGCAGGAAAGATGAACTTTGTGCAAACATTTACTTTGTATTATGTATTTACAGCTGCACACTCATAGCACATTTAGTGCTAGGTGGCTTACCAAAGATAAGTTTCTGCTTTCTAGGACTGTTATTTAATTAAACGTTCAATTTAAAATCATCATGAAATGTATATGATACCTTCTTCAGCAGTATTTGTACATAAGCTTTACATACTAACCTGGATCACTGTAGGATAATTCTTCAGAAGCAATACATTTTATCTATTTATTTTCAAATGACATAATTAATCACATAATGGTTTGGGGCAGAATCTAATTACATAAATCAGGAAAGGCACTCAAATAAAATTTTCATACAGTATCTTACAAAGTCCACATAATTCTTTTTAACTAAGAGGCTGTACGCTTTGCGAGACCAGAATATTTATAGACACATAATTGTGATTTTATCTCTCTTTCGAGCATCAGTTCGTTATTTCACTGTTACCCATCACATGCTGGATCTCACTATTTAAATATTTGTATTTGCATGACTGCATTTGCAAAAGAATAACAAAATAAAGACATCTTTGGATTGCGAACCTATGCATTCAGATGTTCATCTTCAGATTTAACCCTTGCAGTTCATTCAAAGAAAGCCTTCCAGTTGCATTTCTAAATCATATATACTTACTTATGCATAGCTAAAATTCTGAATACTGGTATGCAGAGCCTGTGGGCTCTCATATAGAGTTTATTAGATACAGTGCTTGGTCTACTGTTATCAGAAGATTCACCTAGTCAGATAATTAATAAGATACAGAAACATAAAACATGAGTTGTTAAAGTTTACAATTACCTTCCCTCACAGCTCCATTCTAAATGCACTGTCCTTGCTTTAACACATAGTAAATCATCTACCTAAATGTATTTGCACCCAATCATTTTTTAAAGTCACAATCTTTGTAGTGTCAACTTGTCAAGGGTCAAAGGGAAGAACAGGCAAGATTCCCAAATCAATCTGCTTGTAGAAACTGTCTCATTTCATTTCAAATTACCTGCTGTGGCTGGAGCAGGCTATGGACAAACTGCCTTCCTCCATAAACCATGACAGCACAGGTCGAACTTATGTGATCATTCATAAGGGGCAAGTCATGCTGGGTCTGTCATTAACTACTTTTAAACTGCTGTGCAGGGTTAAGTGATCTTGCAGGGCAGCAGCAGATATAAATACTATTTGGACAGTTTAATGTCAGGCGACAACTCCTCTGGGATTAAAACCGTGTAACCCAATAGTCGTGTTATCGATAAAAGGATTAAGGTACTTCGGGACTGTTTCTTGCACTCACAACTTTTCATGTGCTTTGCATGTTATTAAAGGTATCAGACGCATAACATAACACCCCTTAAGAGGCTCCCTAAAATATTAGCAGCAACACTCACCATCTTCTGTGGAGGTATTCCCAGTCGGTTTAGTTTTGTCTTTGTGCAACTGCCCAATCCAGAAGAGGATACTGCTAATCCAAGAATATAAATAAATATGTCTGGCTACGTGATTCATGGGCAATGGAAACAGTTCAGAACTGACTCTCCTCAAAGTCAGTCTGGGCAGGTACCAAAAATCCGTATTAAGCCAGGTACTTCAGCAAATGCCCACTTTCAAACATGAGTGGATCTATGAATCGAACCTACTACATGGCTAGCCGATAGGGATACAAAGAGATCATTGCATGGCTTAACAAACCACACAAGTAATTACTGCATAACAACTTACTTTGTGCTTTGGTTATTTCTCCTCTGGTTACTCATATGAAAGAGAAACGTACTTGTTAATAATGAAAAACAGCCTTCATCTTCTTCAACATCTGTGGATAGCAACAGCCAGAAGAGATCTGTTAAACTAGTGAACTAGTTAAACTAGCTTAAGCTGGTCTGAGTTTCCAAAAATAAGTTCCTAAAGGGCTATATGATTTTTTTCTGATTCTTTCTTCACCATCATAGTCTTATTTAATAATTACAGGGATCGCAGAATCTCTAATGCATTTGTCTTCAGTCATGAAGCAGATGGGTGTTTTTACAAGAACATGCAGAAAGAGACTAGTACTTCAATTTGTTGAAGACGACAAACTCTTGGCTCATCTTAAGCTACAATACTCTCTAGCATGATATATATGCAAAACCATATATGAAATGGTGCACTAACACAAGGGAGCTGATTTATCAGTGTCTCATAAAGCACAGCTGCCAGCAGCACTAAGAAAGAAAGAAGAAAACCTTAATCTAACAAGATCCTAAACTCCAGAGCCACCATAACTTAATGCAGGAAGAAGAAGGGATCAAGAATGCATATGCTTTCAAAAAAGACAAAGAAAAGATCAATACAGCTTGTTCAGAATTGAATGTCACATGATGACGCTGGGCTTCAAAGGTCAGCTTTCCAGTGGCAAAGGTGAGGTGTAACGGCTCTTTTACAGAGCATCAGCCTGTTGGCATTACAAATCACCTCTTCCTTTATACTGAACTTTGCCCACTGATCACTTAGTGATCCTGCATAGCACCAGACTTCTCACCCGCATTTTTAAAAGGACAGCAACATCCACCACCCCCTTTCCTTGGAGTCACTGGCTGTCAGCCTCCAGCTCCTTCCCTCCAGCTCCAGGCTTCTTTCTGAAACTTCTTGACACTCTCCTAAACACCCACCAAAAGGACATCATCAATACAGGAGGGCAGGATTAAGCAGCAGATCACATGTTCTTTATTCCTATGTGTACAGCCCACCACATATGCACAGCATGTATTCAGAAGCTATTTTACGCGTCCACAGCTGTGGAAGGCCCAAATCTCCTGGGTCTGGTTCAAACCCACAACAAATCAAACAGGGAGAAGGCCTTGTCCATAAGGATACAGAGTCTCCATCCCCATCCCTAACACTCCAGGCCTGTCCACCTGTTCACTGCAGGTTGGCTCCAATCCAGAATTCAAGACCTGCTCATGTGTCACTGCCCATGTCTGAGGACTGGTCACAGGCAAGCTACTGCTCTGGACCAACCATCAGGTACCCAGCTTGTGACAAACACAGCTACCCAATCTCGATTCTTTTTTGCCCTCCTAGAGGGAATTGCATGCAATTCTCAGTTCAGCAAATTCAAATCCAAAACCAGCTCACCAAATGGTACCTCTACTCTGACAGCTCTCCCACATCAGACCCAGTTTGCCCCTTACATACCAGTTTACACTTATATTGCTTTGCACACTCTGCACTTGTTCCTGCCCCTGCCAAGGGTTCTCCCCCTTGCTGTAAGCCTCCAGTCTCATTTTTAACAGACTCCCAGAAAGCTCACTTCTGTTGTCTTTACTTCCCCCTCACGTCTTTGCCCACAGGGCATCCCTGCTCCCAGCTCAGCTGCCCCGACAAAAGCCGGCAGTCCAGCTCGCCCTTGTTCAAAGCCATGGCCACAACACATACATGCGCAGGTGGGTCCTCGACCACTGCAGTTGCTGCCATGACCCTCCCAGGTATAGCAACGTTATAGTTTCCCAAAGCTTATAACTTTTTAAATTCAGACAAATTTCGTAACAATGATGAAAAGACAAGTCAGTGGCTTCCAAAATATGTTAATGAGAGTGTGTTAGTTTAAAGAAAATAAACATAAGAATGTCAAAATGGACAAAACTGCCTATTTTCCCCACTGCAGTTGCTGCCATGACCCTCCCAGGTATAGCAACGTTATAGTTTCCCAAAGCTTATAACTTTTTAAATTCAGACAAATTTCGTAACAATGATGAAAAGACAAGTCAGTGGCTTCCAAAATATGTTAATGAGAGTGTGTTAGTTTAAAGAAAATAAACATAAGAATGTCAAAATGGACAAAACTGCCTATTTTCCACGAATTTCTCACTCAAAACGAAATGCTTCCTTTTTTGCTGAAATTTTTCAAGCAGCCAAGTAAAATTTCAGACCTTTAGTTTAGCAGTTATTTGCAACTGAAAAGATATGTATGACAATATATGTTAACAATGTCACTCAAAACAGTGGAGTTCTGGCCATGGCATCATATTTTAGCCATTTTTTTGTTTTATAAATCCACTAGCACATAATCAATATTGACATAAAGTGAAATAATAATCCAAATTTACTCCTCTGATGAGGGTAATTTGCATAATTTGGAAAATAAATCTACCTTTACATTGGATGGAAAAATTGCACTCTGTTAAATTATAAATTTATTATAGAAAAAGGAAAGGACATGAGGAAAAAAACAAGACACTGATCTCTGTGTGTGAATCAGACATTTACTCCATAGGCAGCACAGATAGCTTGTTTCCAGCTATTTTGTCTACTTCGTATCTGATAATCTAAAAAAGAAAAAAAGCACTGTTAAGGATGATTCCTGAATACTGCTGTGAACAACTGTTTAATGTTAAAAAAAAAAAACCAATGTCAACACTTGTAAGCATAAAGAATGTAGTTCAGGACTACAACTTGAGTTCCCTCAAAGTGTTTTAGGTCACTTCTATTTTCTGCTCTGGAATCTTTAGACAATCTCCCAAATAGCCATGTATTTTACCTCCTCTACAGTGATCCTCATAACAACAGCCACCGTTCTTTTGCCTGTAAAAGTGGAAGTGCTTCCTCCAAATTATTGTTGCCAATAGTTTATTATTAAGGGAGTCTGCTGCTCAGGAGGTGCAAAGGATCTGCTTCCCTCCTTTTCTAGTCTTGCTTTCTAGAACACTAGCAGAAGTAAAATACCCAATGTAAGAATGTTAAGTACTACAATTAGAAAAGGGAAGACAGCTACAACAAAATCTTATGAGTTCATAACTAACACATACTTACTATTAAAAAAGCCTATATTCCATAAACAACTACATAAAACCAAAACATCTTGATTCTTTCCACTTTTTGTCTTTTAGATAGCATCACACATGAAAATCCCTTTACTTTCCAATTCCATGGTGGCTTTTTGCTGTATTTAATTCTGCACTATAAGCCTATTGATAGCAACATAATACGTATGCAGATCCTGAAAATATATCCCAGGAATTTTCTATATACATCGTTGAACAAAGGAATTCAAACTAAATCGGTATGTGCTAGACCAGCAGGTCACTCAATCACCACTTTTTCCATCTGTTCAAGATTAAACATTTATTAACAAAACTTCATAGTAAATATATGATTTGAATTACTGTCTCTTAAATACATCTCTTCAGTGTTATTGTTTGCACATTTCAAATTAACAGTACAACAGTCTCTAAGGCTGAGTGAAATTTGCAATTTCCACTGAATAAAAATATCCCTTGTAATCAATGGGAGTTTTAACTCAAAGAATTTCAGGAGTTTTGATGTATGAGAATACATATTAGATAGCAAACACCTTTTCAGGATGCATTGTTTCATAAATGACAATACTTTTATGTTATTACTTCCATGCTAGCACTATAGAAATTAGTAGAAATTATGACCTAACATATAGAATAAAAAAAAATTTTTCAACGTGTGGCACACAGCTTAAACATATTACACAGCTACACCATCACTGCAAAATGTTTAGAAGATGAAAAGAGCAGATAGCTTGTCCAAGCGTTCAGGTCAAAAAGTAATAATGAAAAATGAAAGACAAAGTAGAGAAAGTTTACTTGTTTAAAGATCAGAGAAAGAAAAGAAAAATAATCTTTGAGCCATTCATGAACTGCATCTATAACTACTTGAAACAAGCTCAAACGCCACCATGAATGTCAAAGAAAATGAGCAGAAAGACAAATCCTGGGTGACCTCCTACCTAACTGCAACGGCTGAGTAGTTGAAAAAGCAGTGAGCAGCTTCTTCACATCTCCCTTGCTACAGTTTCCTAACCTGAGTAGCAGAGGGAGGCTAAGGACAATTTGGGCTTATGAGGATTCTTCACTAAGCAGGATAGAAATCACAGTTAAATACGCTCTGCTAAATACCTACCCCTTTTTCTTAATTTTTCTTTACGTAGAAGTACGAAGAAAATAATTTACCAGGTTCACTGCATTCCTTCAACTGCTGGGTTAATTTTGCAACTTATTCATGGTACTGCAGCACAGTTACCTCTCCCTTACCTAGGGCAGAAAAATGTGACATCTAGAGCCTCAGCTTCAGTTCAGCTTCTCCCCAGACACCTGAACAGAAATTTAGCCTATTCTTGACAAGTAATTATTGATAAAAGCTCCTAAAGTACCCGTAAAATTATTTTCAGTTAAAACGAGAGTTGAAAGGATAACTAGCTAACCATTTATACAAAATATATAATTAAATGGAATTATTTAAATACTAAAACATCTGAGTCATCACAAACTCAATTCAAAAGCATTACCTGAAAGTTATCACTTCTGCAATAAAATTCTTCCCTTGAACTGTAAGCCACAGAGTGAAAGAATAACATCCAGTATCACCATGATATGAAAAAGAAACAACCCTGTTATCATTGGGTTTACAATGATTAGTTTAACCTACAGATACCTTACAGCATTGCCTAATTGGTGGAAATCATTGAAGCAATCAGATCAAACCAGAACAAACAAACAAAAAACCCTCTAAGAATCCTTACATTTCTAACAGTATGCTCTAAATTAGAGTAAAACTGGTGCAGATGCAATGTGAGTTTACTCGGAAAAAAACAAAAAAACAAAAAGGCGGGGGGGGGGCTACAACTCCACTGAATAATAAACTATTGCAGGAATTTTCACAACCCCTCCATGAATGCCATCAAGTCTGTAGTTCCTGAGGGCTCATTCCTTGACGTGTCTTTTCTTTAAGGAGGAATGGTTACAGGATACAACAAGTTCCAAACCTATCCATAGGCAGATGTCAGCAAGCTATGTACCTTGTTAGTTAACGGGAACAAGTACATTTACTTCGATAACACAGTATTCAATTACAATGAATATTTGAATTAAAAACAGATGGCACAAGCTTGATTGAAAAGTCAAGTTGCTTGGCAGCTGAGTGCAATATGAGGAAATGCCTGACATTAATTTTAGTAATAAATATTATTCCCTTAATAGAATACTAAAGGCAACCTCATGGAAACTCCCAATTCACTCAGGTATGTCTTGAACAATACTCTATCTTACATACTAAATAAAAGAATAAAAACAAAACCAAAAACCAAACAACAATTAAACAAAGCATCTTAACCATGACTGTTTTCCCATTTGAAGGCAGGGAAAACACATCTGTTGACTATTTTGTAAATCTGCCTTAAGATTTTCATTCAAACTCCAGAAGGCTGAATTTGATTACTTTCAAGGAATGAGCCAGGATTGCTGCTTTCAAAAAAAAAAAAAAAAAAAAAAAATTGGAAAGAAGATGCAATGAAAATATGGTATTCATATTCCAAAGTCAGCAGAGAGAAAGAGGAATAGGAGCATGTGACCCTCCAGCTGGTCTTCAGTCCTCACACCTTCACCCCCTAGTATAAGGGCCCTGCTATAAATGCTGCTGTTCAGCAGATAAAATATAATTCCTGCAGCAGTTTCAATGATTTCCACTTTCACAGTCTCCACGAGATCAGCTGTTGAAAAACTACCGGTGGAGTGACCAGCACCAGCTCCATCGCCAAAGCCCACCTCTGCTGCGGTCGCTGCATCATCTGCTGCGACCTAGAGCGCGACCCCGCGCAAGAACGCACCCCAGGCAGAAACCTGCCCTCCCTGCCGCCTGCCCTTGCAGGAGAACCAGGGGCAGAGTAACCTGGAAGCCGGGGCAAGGCCTCTTCCCTCCCCGGGAAGGGCGGAACGGCCGGGCTGCCCCCCCTGCTCTCCAGCTGCAGCACTTCGCACCCTGTACAGGTCCTTGCGGCCCTCCAGCCCTCCAGCTCATATATTAGCATGCAAGTAAGGATTAATTCCTTAAATCCTGCACAGTGGCTCCCACTTTACATGGGAGAGAAGGATCAATTTACAGCTGAGACTTTTTTTTAGCTGTTCAGATTAAACAAAGTGATGCTGATGCTTAAACAAGCTTTAGAAAATAAAATCCATTGTCACAATAGGAAAAGCAAGTAAACACTACAAAACTGAAAAACAGCCAATTTGCCTTTGCTTAGGATTTTCCAAGACCATTGTTTATATCCTCATACTAAAGCTTTCCATATTTAATAAACTGATTAAGTTAAACCAGTGCAGACCCATATGTAGGCCTTATTATTTTTGTTTTGACGGGCTGGGCAAAACTGTGAATTACAAGTATAAATCATGCATTTATTTTTAATAAAACAGACCTTGAACTTTCCAAAAGGAGGATGACACACCAAAAAATTAATTTTGAACAACAACAAATCCTACTATTCAGCATCCACACGCAGTCAGTTCCTTTACAACATGGCCAAGATTAGCCATTTCAAGGAGATGGATCCTAAAAATATTAGGTTATGTAAATTAATGCTTCAAAGCTAAGTGCTGCAATGGAAAAGAAAATTTCAAATACTGACAGAATTAGGGACAAGAAGTTAACCAGAATAAGTTTCTTTAATCATTTTAACAGGATTGATGCTGAAATTCTTGGACCTTGTGTGCTGAGAGCCATCCAGAAGTCATCTCGTTTGTTTTTTGTCTACAAAAAATTTTGAATTTCCATTAGTTGGGACGTTGGGCTGCTTTGATGACACATCAAACAAATATTTACTTCAGTCATTCAATGATGTCTTAGAATCATCCCAGATATTTCTCCCAGGCAACAATTTACCCTCCAGACACTTGCCAATTTTTGCTTTTAGCTCATACAACCACATAGCTGACTTTGCTTTAAACCCACAGCTCCTCTGCTCCACGCTTCCTTCTGTCATGCACTGCAAAGCCATCTCCTGCAGCGCAGAAGTTAAATGATATAAAATCCCTGTGATGCAGTTAAAGGGAAATACCAGTACCAGCACGCTGCAAGCAAGCATTTTCTTCACATGGAACGTGCCTTATTTTGAGAAAAAACAGTTACATGCACAGAAATCTTAATTAAATTAAGAATTGAAATACAGAGCTTTAGTCCATATTCACAAAGCACAAACTTGTACATAAATCCATGACAGAAGAAAAGAAGAAATCATCCTTCTGTGTGTTAAAGGTCATAGTAATAGCTGGACCAGCAGAGAAGCAAAGACAAGAACTATTAGCAGACAATGATTCAGGGTGAGAAAAAGGTAAGTGGGAGGGAAGCAGAAAGCTATGCAGAGAAAGACTGAGGAAACTCAAATTCTACATTTGAAAACCTACAAAATTACTACAAATGTATTAAACTGGAAGAAAAACAAAAAAGGAGAGTTCAAGGCAAAGAAAATATCAAAACAAATTTTCAGGGTTTCTTCTAGACATCAAAGGTGTCAAGTAACAACCTAACTAATTATACTTCTATTGATACTAATAATAGTCTAATTAATAAATGTTCCATGGTTTTTTTTCTTCTAAGTACCATAAGGTTTACTAAATAAGCTTTAATTTGCCCCTTGCAAGTCTCAACCTTCTCTGCATAGAGATCAAAACCTTGAGAACCACAGCGAGAAAAATTTCAAACCAAATATTTTGATTGCACTAAGTATTTTAAGAGCTAAGTATACTCCCCTCTGTTCCAATTTGAGACTATGTTGCTTCTATGTTATATGAACTCAGTCCATGCCAATTAAGGCTATAACTACTTGTTTCAAAGACTTTTTTTTTATCCTTCCTTTTGAGAACAACGCTAAAAGAACTATCAACTTAAAAAGAAAATCTTTGTGATGACTGAAAGGTCTATACATTGGATATGCAAATTAACAGTAAATATACTGTGTATATTCAGAAACACTTTGTGAAATATTAGTTATTCTCTACACTGAAGAAATTGTCAAAAATCATTTTGATGCAAATGACCTGCAGTTAGCAAACCTGAGAACTGTAAACTCATCCTCTGATGCAACCTGGTTCTAACTCTTATTTCACTCTTTCATTGAAACAGCCATAAAAGCATCAGATGCTTCTTAAAAAGCTTCCATCTAAAAACATGAAAACCCATCCTGTGTTTTAATTACATCTAATTTTATTAGAATCAATGAAATATAAAAATCTTAAATTATGAGCAAACCAGAATTGCATTTACACTATAAAGAGAACATTTTTAAGGTTGGAAGGAAATGGGAGACACTAGCACGACCAGAACTTTGTCAATTAGTACACAGAGTATGCGAATATACATTCAGCTTCAATTGCAACTACTACCTTAAGCTGTCACATAAAGCTTTATATCTTCAGTATATATTCACTGCATCTAGCATTTTGTGCCCAACAATTACCTCATAATTTTGCCATGTTCCATACAACTGTAGATACTTTGTAAATCTTTTCATTTTGAGGAAGGAAAAAAGAAAGACCATGAAATATGAAGCAACTGAGCAAATGTCATTGAGTATGCTTCCAAAGGAAGAAAACAAAACAAAAAACACCTACATTGTGTTTTCTCACCCAGTGAAATCTAATTTTGTGTGTACGTGTCAGGAGGAACAGGAAAGGGGGCAAGGTCTTGAGCGACTTTTCTGCAGTTACTGTGCACCCTTAAGGATGTTTATTATGCAAAACATTCACCATACTTGCTTTTACTTTTCAGCATCTGTTTAGGATTCAATATACTATACTTACATCTTTATGGTTCCTTATGCTCCACACCACATAGCTATTTGCCATATCCACATGTTTGACTCCTTTGGGAATTCCTGTAAAGCCAGTAGGGAATTTCTTATTTAAGCAAATCCTTTTAATACAGCTAAATCTTCCATGAGTAGCTTTGAAAGTCTGCCTCATAACACACTGACATAAAAGAGCATGGTAATGGCTGACTGACAGGCAGCTTGAAGGAAATGAGAGAGAGAAAATACATAAACAATACTTAGCCAATTGTGGAGTAATAATAGTAACAAATAAGAGTAAACACTATTTTATTTCTCAGGAAAACCCATTTTCCATCTATTCTCCTCAGTTTTAAGCCATTTAAACAGTCAGGACTAAATGAGTCTAAGTTTTATTTTTAACACTCGCACAGTATTTCCAGTAGGTGCATTCCTGGTATACAATGATAATCAAGCGCTTCATTTCAGATGCCTTTGTGTCAGACACTTTTTCCATTTCCTTTAAAAAGTAAGCAGTGTGATGGTATTTGATAACCATTCATTGAAGCTGCTGCTTGAATTAAAAACAGTGAAATTCATTTAAAGCTAAATGCCACCTATCCTTCACAAGGCTATTTGATGGGACGACAAAACAATAGAAATAGAGGTTTTTCCAAACACAGCCCACTTCTTCTAGAAATATGCAGGAGTACTCTTGCAAAAGGGAGGAACAGCATGAAGCAGAGATCTCATCCCACGCTCCTCCTACTCTGGCAAATAAAGCGGGGCAGATCTGTGTTAGAAAAATAGTTGGAGAATCATCAGGCAGCACTGGGGAAAGAGCACCCTTGTTTTTATTCCCCTGTAAATGCTCAATTGTAGAATTATCTTATGCAGCCACTAAAAACGAGCAGCCAAAAGAATAGCAGAATAATTACATCTACGTTCTCCCCGTTTCTGCATATGTTCTTCCTCTTTGAAACCTAGAAGGCCTTTCAGATGTTCAAAGACTCTCTACATTTAGGGAAAAATTCAATGCCATGAACTGGCACGATCCAGGGGCAAAAGCGGCTCTTCTGCAATGGGACTGCCCCTGCACAGGGGGCTTGGGAACATCATCAGGACACCTGTCTTGCAATGCAGATTGAAAGCAGCAACACACCTCAGAGGTGGCGCATCGAAAAAAGAAATGGCCGTAGCTTTAGCTTGTGCTAAGTGTACCTGACTATAGTTAATTCCATTATATTCCTAGTGACAGTAAAGCTACTGAAGTTTTACTGGTATTGCTGGTTGATGAAATTCTAGAGATTTATCTGTTAAGACCACAAAAATAATTCCATGGCGCTGTTTCTCACAAGTAAATTGCTAGGCTGCCCTCAAACAGCAAAATTAAGATAAAATTACAGTCTTGTTTCCATTAAGAAATGTTAAGGCTCGTACTTCCTCCCTTTTTAGGAAAAATAGAATGGCTCATGCTAATAGATCTCATTGCTGAAAACGAGAGCAAAGCAGCTGGGCAAGATAATGAGTTGCGAAACATATTCCCTTCTCCCAGGTCCCTTATGCAAGCCTATACAAGGCTGTGATCCCAGCCCCTTCCCCCCAGCTTCTATAAATAAGAAAGAAGAATAGATGTCTGTTAATATCTTGTATAAAGCACAGTTCATACAATCAATGCTTTTTCAATGGACAATCCCATGAGGCACAGAAATTTCAAAATTCTACATGACACAACTCTTTTTACTTACAAACTCTTTCTTACACTAACTACCAAATCTACTTTGCTCAAAATAGTTAAGACCTTGGGTCAAGGAGACAGTGGCATTAGCACTCAACAGAAAATGTGCTTCTCTACACTAAAATAGCCACTTAAGCAAGAATGTGGAAATGATTTATCTTGCAATGTTTGAAGTTGGATCTTCACCTCAGCTATGTCATGACTGCACAATCAGTCAGAGGAAGACTGTTACACTTTCATACAAAGAAAAGGATATTCAACTCTTCACTATGAGTATCTAACAAGTAATATTACCTTTCAGAAAATAAGAAAAAGCATAAATATTAGCTAGTGGAAACATTTATAACATTGGACTTTGAGACCTTCAGTGTTCCAGTTCCCAAATATAAATCTGTGTTTAATAATAGAAAGGCAATGCAATTTCACTGAAAGCTTCTTCATTTAAATAAAGCTGTATTTGTAATCCTAAATATTACAGTGCTATAGTAGCGTAAGATAATCAGAAAAACAGCAAACTAAAAACTTAAATTGAAACTTATTAATAGTCTCAAACAAAATCAGATTTTGAGGCAAGAAAATAGTCAGGTAAATTTGATCTGGGATGCAGTGATAGTGTTCATGCATTCACTATATTTTTAACAGCTGTACAACCTATAGGCAATTTTAAAAGCAGAAGACTATAAAAGGCTTTCCAATTACACACACTCAATACTGATAATGTTTATGCATTCACCTAACAATTTGCAGGATCAGACCCCCCAGAACAACCAGATGGTCTTCTAGAGATATAATGAGTCCAGTAATATCACAAAATTATGCACCTGTGATATTATTTTTTTTTAACCTATCTAGTTTCCAGAGACCTCATTACCTTTAGAAATCTCCTTCCTTGAGAAATCAATTAAACTGTTAATGTGAAAAATAAGTAGTTGTCATAACTATGGGCACAAGTGCTTCTACTGGAACTGAGAAAAGCTGCAAACTTGCAGAGAGCTGGCTCCACAATCTATATTGCCTCTATTACTTCTACCAATGTAATGTCTAAATAAAACTCAACCATTTTACTCTTAAACAATTAGAAAGTTTGTTTCTCACATTTATAGACATTGTCTCAGCAAGAATAGCAGAATTCAAAGGAATAATTGAGGAATTAGGGAATTTTAGCCAAAAATTCTGTTAATTTACTTCTCTTGACCCATCAAAACTCTGCATGTCCTCAAAACCACTGAAATTCAGATGATCTTTAGTTGTCCAATATTTCAAGGTTTCTGTCACTCAGAGAAGCAGCAACACAGTAATTAAGACAGCATGGCCATAGCTGTATTCCTAATCTGTAGATACAGAAGACTGGATACTATTCATTCTGCGCTTGAATTGCAGTATTTTTGAGAGCTCACAGTATTCTTTATCTTCATAATATAAATATGGAGAGGTCTATACATTACAAATGAGGATGGCACAGGATTTCTTCTTGTCAGAAGTGAAAAATCTGTGCGTACATCAAGCAGTGATACTGAACTTTCAAAAGGCCAACTGCAAATGAAGCTCTGCCATTTCTTCACTTTTATATGAATTTAGCAAAAAGACAGTGTAATCAATTAGAAATAACAGGCATTATAACTGGAATAATTATTTCTTAATATACTATACATAATTACCTGTTTGTATCACTTACAGTGATATATCACTGTGATACAGTGACATCAAAACATTAACATGAATAATTTAATTTAAGAGAGTATCTAAGACCATAAATACTGTTTTTAAAGCAAGTATATCAGAGAAAGTACTAACGGCATGACATGGAGGGAGATAAATGCATGGGCCAGAGGCAACTCCATTCTGAAGGCACAGAAGATATGCTAGCAGACTTGACCTCCTGACCTGAAGTTCTAGAGCACAACAAAAGAAAGGGAACAATCAACAATTAAACTAATAAAAAAAATAAATAAATAAAAAACATGTTGATGATCAATTTAAATCAATTTTGTCATGGAAAAACACTAGCCCTGTCCTAATCAGTGCCCCCATGCACACCTGTGTCAGGGTAAGTATTTTGGTAGGCCGCAAAGAATAGGATGAAAAGTATGATTTATGGGAAAAATGAGCCTTTTTTTTTTTTTTTTGCTGGAGAGAACAAGCAACCAAGGACTGCAGAGGGTAGGCTGGCTCCCTTCAGTAACAGTGCCACCTCAGAGTATTCAAAATGCAGCCTCAGAACACAAGACCACTGATGGTGCAAAAGCCTAAATAAAATCCCTCACACTGTTACTTCCTTCATCACAAAAAAGCTGAGATAAAAAATACCATTTCCTTCCAAGTTTACCTACAGTACTGTTACACTCTGCACCCATCAGTGAGACAGTGCTTATGACAGACTGAAAAGTGTATATGTGATTGTATGCAATGCACTGCTTTAGCTTACAATAAAATTTTAAGCCAAACTAAACTATAACATCTTTCCTGTGCTCCATCTGCAATATCAGAAGGTTATTCCCATTTAGCTTAAAACAGGTAACTCCTCAATTTAAGCTAAGTTCATTTGGTTTAACTCAAAATAACAGTTTGTGGAAGTTTTATTAAAATGGTTAAAAAATGCATTTTAAAATACAATTGACATAATCATCATCTTTATTAAGTGAGAAAAAAGCTGTGCAAGCATTTAATTAATTATCTGGGCAGTTACACTTCTCAAAACTATTGGATCAGTATTGCCTGCAGTTTGAGAGAGGTTCATCAATGCAACACCACCAATTTAACATGCAAACCTAAACTCTTTTCTGGCTGCAGGTACTACTGGAAGGGGAAGACGCCTTTCCTACCTACCTTCCACAAAGCTCCAATTATTTTTAAAAAGACTGAGAGGAATTAATTTGGTACTTACTTTATACACAGGTGCTTAGAAAAGTCAAATGTTTACTAGAATGAAATACCCTGCTAAAATTCTCCATTGCAAACAAAACAAAACTCAAAAAAAGAAAACCAAACAAAAAAAAAAAGGGGGGAAAAAAAAAAGAAAAAAAAAAGAACCAACTGGGTTCTTCTGGGACTTCCATGTATGTAACCACAAAACTCGCTTATACTGCAGCTCATTCAATTAAATAGCCTTCAGAAGGATAGAATGTCTGATGGATTATTGTATTATAACTGGATAATTTGCAGCACTAGCTTATCTATAGGAATATGGAGCTTGCAACATCAGATAAACTAGCTATTGTATCTGGTCGCATAACTTGCCCGAGGCAATGCAATTTCTGATGCTTCAATGTTAGTTGTAGAAAGTCCAGTCCATCTTAATTGTCTATAATATTATTTCAACTGATATACTATAGTATAATCAACAGTATATAGTTTGCCTTCTAAAACATTACTCCAAGACCTGTCAAGATCTTGTTGTCAAGTAGCTTGTGATTGCACAGCTGATCACTCAGTCTGACATTTTCATCAACCACATTTGACAGTCTAAGATTCTCTCTGTGCGCACATGTGCATGAAAACAAATACATATGGTGGTTACTCAGAAAGCCCCGCTCACTTCTAAGAGGAATGCTAATGAAAAATACAGTGCTTAACTATGGGAAAAAAAAAAAAAAAAAAAAAAAAAAAAAAAAAAGGCTTTTTTTTCAGAAATCTCTGGTACTCCCAAAGGCAGCTGAGTTTCAATAGGAACGTATTCTTTGTGTCAGGGGTACACTGCTGCTTATTTTCAAGAAAATCTACCTAAATTAATCCACATAATATAAATTTCTGAGAAACTACTTGGCCCTGTTCTAGTGTGCTAGAATACGTGCCTCCTGCCCTGCCAAGAGGGGTAAAAAACAAACTATTCACGACAGCTCTACATCATGACAGCAGTAAGACACCTAGGTTACAAGCTGTCATGGTTCAACCCCAAACGGTAACTGG
>JMFS01059662.1:0-16665 GCA_000699545.1 Podiceps cristatus | reverse complement strand
TCCTGGGTGGTTTATACGTCAACATTTTAGATGGTTGCTTTTAAAATAAGTTAATATGTTTTGTAATGTGAGTGGGAAGTCTTGTATTCGGATCTTCCAAAGCCTAGGAATTCCGCCAGCTCTAGCTGGGCAGTGGAGATGGTGGTCACCTCCAGTCTGGGGGTGGAAAAAGATTTGGCAGGCGTTGTACCTACAGAAATGCAGAGCAAGGCCCTAATCTTCTCCTTAGCTAACGTGTCAGGAGATAATTCAGTCAAATTAGTTTTTTGGATGAAGGGAGATACGGACCCGTGGAACCAAGCTCTGGCTTGATCTGGGAAGCCTTGGCAGCACTATATATGATGTTCTAAAGCAGTTGTGACAAAATCGCCTCTGTGCAGCATGGTAAGAGTAGAGCAGTTATGGTTGGTCTCGCCTCATCTTTTCTCAGGGAACACCAAACTGAGCTGCAGTTAGGAAAAAGGAGTCAGAGTTGTGTTCTTTGGATGCTGGTCATTCTGCTAGCTTTTATATTTGCTCCTTAGGTCAGTTGTTTTGGGGCCTAAGATTGAGGAAGCTCTTACCATCTTTTCACCTCCTTTTTCCCTTTGCGTGAACCATTTGTTTGTCTTTTGAAATCAGTTATCGCATCCAGAAAAGAGCTTCTCAGACTTAGAGAAATCCCTGGAGCATGCTCTGGCCCCTCTGACAGGGTATTACTCGTGTCTCTCTTTTCCTGTGGTGGTTACTGACGTTACTTTTCTCATCCCTGTTTCTGCAGCATCCAGGAAATGGAAAGAATCATCATGTGTTGTGTCCCCTTCCTCCTGCCTGTGAAGAGGAGCTGAGCAACACCAGAAGAGGTACAGGTGAGTTTGGATGGTGAAGTCTGTATTTATGGGTTGAACGGTTAATGGAGATAGCAGAATTAACAGGAAGATAACGAACGGGGTGGTTTAGGATTGCATTTGACCGGTAAGAGGAGGGAAGGTATTCCAGAGGAACTTCTGGAGGTCAGTGCCTCCCAGTATCTGGCTAGTATAATTTTGACAAAGACTTTTATCATTTTAAACCTGGGATCAGTGTATGCTGCTGTGAATGTAAAGGAAATGTACCTGTACCACCTGTGCTTCATAATTGAATGGAAATAATGGAAGACAATAAATATGCACAGCCCGTCGCTCTCGGTTTGTCCACCCAAGCAACGGTACAGCTGCTTCCCATGGATGCCTCTGAGCTCTGCCTTCTTGGGGTTGATGCTTTCATCCTGTGAGCACTTCCACTGTCGGGAAGGCAGTAGATCGGTTTTATGAGATAGATGCTGAAATGTTGAGTGATTGCAGATATTAAAATACACTTTGATTTTGTAGTTTAGGGCTTTCTGTTATTACCAAATTGACCTTTAGATCAAGACACACATAATTTGGCTGCTAATCCTTAGTGCCAGATGGAATTCTTTTCCATTTTTAAATGACAGAAGTAATGAGTCATTACTCTGTAGTAAAAGAAACAGATTGCTTACATGAACAGGAGATGGGGTTTGGAAATCAGCAAAAGGTCATGGAAAGTCCAGTGTTTTCCTCCTCCTCTTCCTTCTTCCACACAGGGCTTCTATTATATTGAACTATGAATGGGTTGAACTGTTGAGATGTCCAGGTTGGGTGAAAAATTGATGAAAGCTCATTTTAATTTGTTATTGTTAAATTGTTGTTGAAAGAAAGCTTAAAATGGAGCTGAAAAGAGTGAACTGTATGTGAACTTTGTGATGCTGAACTGAGGCACCTGGTGCAGCTGTGAATTTCTTTTGCAACACACTGTGCTGTCAACACGCTGTGCTGTGTCTAGGATGAGACTATATGAATCATTTTCTCTTTGATATGTTGCATGCATTTAACTGTTGTTTTTTCTCCCTGTATAAATAATGCTATCTGCTCATTAATCATTTTTATGACTGTTCTCTGCAGTTTCTCTGATTTCTTAATATCCATCTGATAATTGGAGTTTGGAAGGCTAAGTGTGCCTGGAACAGTGAGTTCATTAGAGAGCTGTTTTCATCTGACTTCATCACTGAATTTTTCTGGCTGATACTGTATGTTGTAACAAGGTGGCAGGAGCTCAGGGGGGCATGTGAACCTGTGACTTGTCAGACTGCAAGTAAGGGAGCTGTGCTCAGGAAACTAGGCATGTTCCTAGTCTGGGAGAAATCAGATATAAAGTTATTTCTCTTTTCTGGTGGGCAGAAGGCCCTGGAATCAAGGAAGCTTTTTTTAAGAGATGTATTTCTAATGTCAGTGTGGTGGAAGGTAAGAAATCTCAAGTAATTTGATGTATTCCTAGTGTCATCCTCAGTACTGTTGGCTGGAACTCTGGTAATCTGGTGCAACCCTTTCTTCAGCTGGGAGTGTTGCCAATACTCTTTACCAAGTCAGCTGTGACTTTCTTGAGCTGACTTCTGGGAAGGCCTGAGATTTCACAGCCTCTCTAGGTACCGGTTTCAGGGCTCTACCAGCCTCCCAGAGAGAGTTTTTCTTCAAAATGTCAAACTTGAACTTCCCTAGCTGCAAGTTTTTGCCTCTGTGCTTTATTTATCACTACTAAGAGGAATTTGCTGTCTTTATAATTACTCTTCATAGTGTTTCTTTAGATTACCCCGTGGTGTCCTTGCTGGAATAAACAAGCGTGTGTCCCTCAAACTTTTCTTATTGATCATATGCTTAGTCTCCTGACCATTTTGGTAGCCCTTTGTTGGATCATCTCCAGTTTTTCTATATATCTTTTGAGCTGGAGGGACCACAGCTGGCCAGAGCTTGCATTGCTATCTGGATCTGTGTTGCTCCTTGCGTAGCCTGGCGTGAGGTGACCCTTATTTGCAAAGAGAGTCCACTTAGGGCTTCTTTGCAGCTTGGCTTCCATTGTAACCCCTGAGGTGGTTTTCAGTGGGATTGCCACTCGGTCAGTTCCCAGTGAACTGGTGCTTGGGGATGCTCTGCCCCAGGAATACTCTGGTCTTCTGTTTGTCTGGACTATTGGAATATTTTCTGTCTCAACCTTGCCTTAAGTTACACCAGCAAGTTAACAGGCCATGTAAGATGGCCATTTTAACTCTAAATTCCATAGCATAAAAAGCTGTTCGCTGCCTGCACCAGAAAGATGTCATCAGAAAAAGGCCTCGTGCTAAAAGAGCCTATTTGAAGGCGCCTTTCGGCTTCCTAGTTACCCACAAAACTGCTCTCTGGAAGAATAGGGTATTCCTTTTAAGTATTTTATTTTACATTGCACGTGGTTTCTGTCAGACTTTGTTCTGAATAGGCTATTCAGCTAGTTCTCAGATATTTGAACTTTCTATTTTACTTTAAAAGGAAGTACATCTCCTACTGCAGATGTTTCTTGTGGGAGACCTAAAGTGCTTTTTAAATCATGGCATTGAGTGCAGACAGCCCAAAGGGACTTCAGTCTGTTGTTCCCAGGTGGAGAGTTTGTTAGCTGCCATTATCTATGCTCTCTTTAGGTCATGGTTCTTCTTTTAGTTAATCTTGGATACTTTTTTTTTTTTTTTAATTCCCTCGCTTGCAGACTCTTCTCTTTGTGTTGCTCTTCTTCTCATGGCAGGTTTAAATTTTCCTTTGATTTGACCTTCATTTCTGGATAATCATCTCCATCAGGTTAGTGGGCATATGCTCTTTATCCTTCTGCCAGTCTATTGTGTGTCTATTAGGATATTGATTTGCAGAGTGTGAAGTATAAAAAAATCAATATCCCATTAGGTGGAGTAGAGTGACAATGTTCTAAGGCTAGTCAAGTTCAAAGACTACTGTCTAGACACTAAGGTGGTTTTGTCCCCACATGGTCTTGACTAGGCAGGTAAGATGAAACGTACACATCCTGTTAGGGTGCTGTTCACCTGTGGTTATGGCTGGAAGACTCTGCAAACAACCAAGTGTTGGTAGTGCAAAAAGGTACTTTGCTTTCTTATGACACTTGAAGTTTAATGTTTTTTTAGTAGTAAGCCAGTAGAATATACATGTTCTACAGTGATTTATGTGGGATATGTACACATGAGCAATCTGATATTGCATCTGCTCTTAAGTGCTCAGAGAACTGTGGAAAGACCAGGTGTAAAGATATTTTTTTTTTTTTTTTGTCAATATGAGATGCCTACCACACGCAGGTGATGAATGCAGCTCCCTTGCCTCCCTCCTTGTTCTCTGCATAGTAGTCTGCCATTTGAAGACAGGGAGTCAAAACATACATATTTTTCTATTTCCTGCTTTTGCACCATTTCAGACCAGTCTGCAGTTATTTTAACATAAGCTACTTGTACTTAAGTACTACTCATAAACATCTGACTGACCGCAGGTATGATTCCCTCCACGAACTGGATTGCTGTTACTGTCTTTTAAAAAAAGTAATAAATATGTTAATACTCTCTACTAATTTTTTAGCTTAGGAAACTAGGTTTTGTCCACTTACAGCTCAATTCATTTATGCTTTAGAGCACTTTATGGGCTGAGAATTTGAAATGATGAGAGACTGCAGTCTTTGCAGCAAGTCTGCTGTGGCGTTGTGCAGTGAAGGTTGGCTGGCATGCTGCCTGCTTTTCGCAAGGCTGAGCTCATTATCTGTGAGTCACACCTGGCCCTCACTAAATTTGGAAGCAGGACTTCTGAGGGTCATTCCTGAGCCTGGGGCTTCTGCCTGGTGAGACTGTCTCCTGCTGTGTGCTAATGAGCTGGCTAAATCTTCCATAAGTAAATGGATGCTGGAGTGAAATGTCTGGTGATCATGTTTGCAAATCCAAAGAAGGAGAAATTGAAGATAAGTTTATTTAAGTATGCCGTAGTGGTGCAGAGAAGACTGACCTTGGAAAATGCTGTGTTTGAATAACATAGTTTATCAAAATATCTCCAAGTGCTTTGCAGAGATAGATGAACTTCCCTTTCTTGTACAGATAAGAAAACTGACGCAGAAATACATGAAATGAGTTAACCAGTGGTTGAGCTATTGTTCTTGGTTATCACAGGGCTCTGCATTTCATCTCTCATCGTATGCTGCTCTTGCAGCATCAATTAGGTAATACGAACCATAAATCTCTTTGCCAATACACAAGCACTCAAAAAATCTTTACTTTCATATAAATAAAAAGAGCTATATAACGTAATGTTTTGTCACATCCTTAGATGTAAGCAAGACAAGTTAGAACAATGGGAACAATTCAGATCTCGGCATGCAAATTCCTTCTTGATTGACAGCAGTGTATTTCAGATTAGTCTCAGGATGTATTTCAGTTAAATAAATTCACATCCTTCAAGTATTTTGGCCTGACAGCACTAGGTGAGCCACTTTCAAAGATGAGATGGACCACCCATCTACTGGCTAAAACTTTAATAATGTTTTGCAGGGAATCTGTCCTGAGTGTATTATTCTACTTTAGTTAATAGAGAATGCTATATAATAGCATTCCAGTTAAATAGACTTCTGTGTAACAGCATTTCTTCAAAAGAAACTCATTACTAAGTGAGACATAGAGCTGCCTCGCAGATGGAAGGAATTTCTTCCCTTTGAAGTGCACATCAAACTTCTTCTGTGCTCCCCATCTGCCTTGTGTGGAAAAACATCATTTGACATCAGTGACCTCTGGCAAGCCCCGTATAGATACGGAAAATGTATTTGCACACCATTCAGGTCTTTTATGGACTACATATGTAATGGACAGCTTCAAGGGATTGAAGCCAGCGTTTCAAATTGATGTATTAGTACTATAGTGTGCTTAGCAAACTTCTGCTGCAAAATTGGGTTCATGGTTTCGCTTAACATGCTGCTGCTTTTCAGCAGTTAGCCAGAGACAGAACTGCATGTTCCAGCATTTGCAGGAAATGAGTAAATGAAGCTGAGAGAGTATCCATATAGATTTGCTGGGCTGCCTTTCACCAAAATGGTGGTTGTGCAGTTCCTTTGACCCTTTCCTGTAGAGGAGAGGGTGATTTAATTTATGATCAGTGGCACAGTAGCTTTTGCATTTTTATTAGTCTGTGTGCCTGGTGTCTTCAGTGCCAGATATGTTTGACTGCGGTAGTCTGAGTTATTTTCATCCAGCAAGTGCTTTCTTGGCCATTCAGGTGGGTATGTTGTGATACTTTATGTTTGTGACTCCCATGTATGGTGGAATGCACAGCTGAAGCCAGACTGAGCTCAAGCTTCAGTTTCCTGTTACAGCTGCCAGTGACAGTGGCATCGTGCCGCGATGGGCTGCAGCTTGTCAAAGCTCACTGGCTCGGTGTGCGTAGAGCAGCCACGAAGGTGGCTGTGACCAGTGTGCTCATGGTTATAAAGATGTCTGTCTGGTGCCAGGCTAGGGCTAGCTGCTGCTCAGAACGGTACTGATAGCTTTGCTTACCTGCGTTTTGAGGAGTATCTGAAAGCTATTTCAAGGATACAAGTTTTCTTAGCCTTTGCATTGCATGTTTATATATCAAAAGCAATACTGGCCTTTTGCGCGCTGAGGCGTGGCTGATCGCTGCAGAGGTTCATACTGCAGGCTGTCAGGAAAGGTTCATGATGTCAACATCTCCAGGTTTCTTCTGTTTCATGGAGATACATTCCCATACTGTTAAGGGTACTCCCCTAACCCCACCTTGCTTTTGTCTGAGACAAAACTTCTTTCTCATCCCTGCTTAAGATAATTAGATCATAGAGGACTATTTAGTTGTTGCCTAGAATTTCCATGGAGAGGAGAACTTCACTTGGGGAACTGAAGGAAGATAAGGTATTTTCTGTGTGCGTATGGCTTATGGTAAGAGGTTTATGAGGAATTGCCATGTACTATAACTGCATATTCTGTCTTTGTCAGTATTCACCAGAGAAGAGAAAGCATCTGACCAAGGGCAGAAAAGCAGAGGTTAACATACTTTAAGATGACCTGAACAACAATCAGATATGTTTTCCAAAATGCTATTTTCCGAGGCTATGTGGCTAGGGAAGCATTCTCTTCCTCCTGAAGATAGGCATGTACTCTTTGAATTTTTAGTTATAAATACAATATTATAGTATTTTTTAATTTACCATTTACATAACTTTATATTTAATAAATAATGAGAACTTCAGAAAGTATTTAATGGTCTTTGAAATTTTATGAAAGTTTTGATGAAGTATTAGGTCTCGAATTGGAAGTTACTTCTGTGAGACTATGGGAGTCTTATTGTAGCAAACCCATGATTGCTTTTTTTCTTTGCTTAACTTTTTGTTAAATGTCATAACATTGTTATTCATGAGTAACAGTTTAGTTAATGTGTTTATGAGTATTTAATAGAATTACTTTTATTTAAAAAGTGGTCGGACTTCATGCTGTATGTAACTTCACATGTGTTTTGTGAAAAATTTCATTAATATGTTTTGAAAAAATTTTGTTGGCATTGCACTTAGGCACTACAAAAACTCAACTACCAAAATTTTTGACTGAACCTATGGTTAAAGTGACAGTTATTAACCCTTCTAGGAGTTCTCCAAATATGCGCTTTGAGTTTTTTATTTATCCTTCACATTTGGCAGTCATTTGGAAGATTGTGTCCTCAAGGATTACTTTGGCTTAGGTAGTTCTCTTAAGCTAAGAAAAATAACTTAGATTCCATGGGATCAGGTACTTTTTTCCATTTCCATTTAACTTAGAAATGGTTCTTTCCATAATTGAGAGTGGCTGGAAAAGCATGTTCCCACTGTGCCAGGGTTCCCTGATGCAGTGAGCCCTGTTGGATAACAGGCATTTGTTGTGGACTGGAAGTTGAGAGCTTGGAGCTGCTTAAAATTTCCCAGACATGGGCTGGAATATGAGAGTGGTGCTGTTGGACATAGCAGGAATTGCATTATTTAGGGTAAAAGCAGACACCAGGTGTGTGCTTCAGTGTTTTGGTGAGTGCCTGTGTATATACACACACAAAGGATGTATTTATATACAAATTTAATACGATTTCATCTTTGCTTAATTTTCTAACTTAATTTGTTCCAAGGGACTATATTGATTGGAGTTGTCTTCTCAGAGTCGAGAATCTAGATGCCTCTGGTTTTCTCCAGGTGTACTTCAGGCTCTTCTGTTGACTAAAGATCCCAGATGATGGATGAGACTGTTGTACACTTGCTTTTTCCTCCTCCTTCATTCCATCAGAATTCCTATCGCTTCTGGAAACCTTTGTGACTTTACCTTTTCTCTGTACCCTGTAAAACATGGTACAATCAATTTGTTAAGATCAAATCTTTTTACTTTTTTAAATAAATAATTTAGTTTCTTGCTTTTGATTTCTCATTGCTGGTGTGACCTACAGTGTGAAAATATTCTTGTTGGAGTGGTTCTTGTCAGTGGCTCACTATCAATTCTGTTGTGTGTTTCGGTGATTCAAGGTGTCTTCAAGCATACACATGCTGTGCCTCACCTGTATTTCCAGTCAACAGGAGCCCAGAATCCATGTAGGTGTAGAGGGAAATAAATGGTCGGTTTCATCTTGGCAAACACTGTGCTGATCTTCCAAGCTGTAAAAGATGATCACGCAAAGGCTGTTGCACTCGGTGCACTTGGAGACTATAGTGTTAATCAGGTTTCATCTTGCTGGTTAATATCTCCCAAGAATTGTTAGAATGCAAGTCATCTAAAAGTGCCCATAAGCTAAGGCTGATGGAAAATGATACTGTTCTGTGAATAAAGTAGAATGTTGAGTCAGGAATAATCATTTTTATCTTCAGCGAATGTTGGGTCAGGCATGATGGATTGTGGAAAAAGTCCTCCCAGTTCCTGTCACACATAGGTTGCAGACCAAGATGCTTTCTTTTATTAAGTGATTTGACAGTAATAAAAATGGGTATTTTTTTTTTTTTCCCCCCCAAGCAATATATGCTTAATATATTACAAAGGTTTCAACCTGGTTATTCTGTACTATTTATGTTTTCAAAAATATTATATTTTGCATTTTTTAATTTGCATTGTGGAGAAAGATGTGTAGCAAGAGAATAAAAAAGTCCCTTATCTTATCTTGCTGCTCCATAACTGTACTTTGATTTAAGCAAAATCCATAATTTTTCCTTGTTGGTATGACAACAGAAAACAAAGGTGAAATTAGAATAAGATTATAGATGAATGTTAACTGTATGTGCTGTAGCAGTTAAATAAATCACTTAATGATTATAGAATAATTATTCAGTATGGCCTGCAGTCAAACAGAATGCTTTTAAGAGAGAAGGAGCAGTATAAAGAAAGAATTATGCCCATTTAATGTAGTATTTCACTGTGATAGTAAATCAATTCCCTTTGTCAAATTATATGAAGAAATTTATGAGTATGTGAATATCTAGGGCAATTAATAAGCCATCTTGTATAGGACGAAGATGTCTAGTTTTGCACTGTAACCTTTAAATACAATTTATCTCAAAGGCATAATGCTTAAAACTTTCTAAATGTTCCTTCTAAAAGAAAAGATAATTTAGGAAGAAAAAAGAGCCTTATTTTAAAAAAAAAAGTTAGTTTACATAGCATTGCAGTTGCTTAAAATTTAATTACCTTACAAAGCTATTAATTTTGATGTATTATCTCAATTTTTGTCATCATTTTCTCTGTAACACTATTTCTGCATGTTTTATGAAATGAAAATTTTCAAGTACCTCTCAGTCTTTCTGAATGCAGTCAAGTGCAATCCCAATCACTGGGAGCCATGAGAAATGGTCTAATTCTGTCCCCTTAAGCATGTGCAAGTCTTACGTGACAGCACTGTGTGTGCACACTCCAGGTAGCCAGAGGCCTGACCTCCTGGGTGTCCGGGGAGAGAATCAGCAAATGTGATCTCTGGCCGTACCTCGGCCACTAGTTTCTCCTTGGAAGCTCTTGTAGCTTCTCTCTATAGGCTCTTCAGAGCTGGGACCATGAATGTGTGCTGTGGAGTGATGCTGTCGGATGATGCCTGTAGGTTCTAAAGCAGGAAAAAAAGGGAATAAAAAAGGAAGAGTTGGAACTGAGCTGTACCTGAGCCAGTAAAAATTCATTTTCTGTACAGAACTTTAAAAATAGGAAGAATCTGTCTAGATGTCATCTTGCTCTTGGTGGCTGTATTTGTAATACTGCTTTCCCCTTAGCGGTCCTTCCTGAAACAGGTAACTGGATCGATATAGGGTTCAGAAATTACTTGCTTAGTGGGAGTCTAGCTAGAGAAACAATTTACCATCATTTTGGGGGGGATATACACAGATGAATTAACGGTTCTTTTTCTGGGAAGAAGCCAAAATCACTGCCATCACCAAATTTTTGAACATGTCCTTTGCTCTGTGGCAAGTTACTTGCCTTTTCCTACCTCTGGGGAGTAGGGACAGCAGCTACCAGGTTGGGAGGGGAAGAACAGGGGTTGTTTGATAAGGTCAGCAATGTTGGTCTTAACTATCTGCAGCGCTCTGTGAAAAGGACACGTTTTTGAATGTGTTTCTAAGTCATCTCCAGCTTGCTGTCATCCTCGTTTGTTGTAACATTGACTTCTTGGAAGTGCTCCTCCATGTAAAATGAGCAGGCTACAATAGGCTTGTGTGCTGTCGACGTCAATCACATACATACCAACAGCACTGTGTCTGTGAGAGCCAGGATACAGGTGTTGAAAGTGGGTTCCCTACGCTTTGCTACCGTGCTGCGGTGTTTCAGTTCTGGGTGATGGAGGAGCCCTATGCAATACTTCGATTTTGGCAGCGGGCAGCAGTTTGCATAATCCAACAGTCTATGGGGAAAAAAATACGGGATTACTTGCTTTAGGTTACAGGGTGATGGAGGGAAGGAGGACAGGGTCCCATTCCTGGGTTTAGTTTCGGTTCACTGGGAGAACAGGTGCTAAAGAGGCAGTGGATCCCTTTTGCATGAAACAAAAATGAAAGAAAAGGTATTGATAGCAGAAGGCAGGATTACCCAGTTAAGGAGAGAGAAATCTGACAGAAGAGCCCGAGTGATCTGGCAGGTCAGATAGTTTGGGAGCTAGTTAGAGGATCTTATGAACAAGACTTTAAAAGGACACCTGACAACTGTATGATTCTCTCTGTTGGCTCCCGCTGCGGTGTAAGGCTTTCCAGGTAGAAAGAGAAGAAAGAAGGGTTTCTGCTTATACGAAGGTCTCTTTACGTATGTTCATATAGGTCAGTATTACTTCTCCCAAAGCACAACAGGCAGGTAATCTATGAGCATGTTCTTCCCTCTTTACCCCACTGAAAGGAGTGTGAGGGAGGTGGAAGCCCCGTAGCAGCTAAAATCTGGTTGCTTTCAGCTCCAGTACAGCATAACTTTAATCAACCCCGATGCATGTTAAAAAATCCTCAAAGAAGGAAGATAGAGTTGCAGCAGAGCATTGTGACTTTGCAGGATCCATAGTGGATACCACAGCGAGGAAACCTTGACTGCATTGAGGTAATTTGTCATCAATGAAGCAGGATTGCAGCTTTAAAAATCTTCACTAAAAAGCAATGAAAATGCTCAGTTCACAGGATACATACTGAAAATTACAGCAGTGTTTAGCCAATGTACTTGAAACAATAATAATGTGTAGGGGGAAGGTATAAGGCCTGGGTTTTTTTTGAAAATAGGCTTGTATTTGGACACTGAAGCTGTTAAACCATTTATTAATAGTAAAAATCAGTCAGTTTTTATTGGCCCAGAGCACTGCAGTGGTTCCCTCATTTTCCATCAGTCCTCAAGCTGAAAGTGAACTTCTGCAAGTGCAGAAATACTCATGCTGCTTGCAGTTTTGTTGTTGCTATGGTGATGGTGCCCACTGGAGACTGCGGTTTTCAGGTGCTTCAATTAGGTGCAAATGGCTTACCTCTAAAGACACCTAAATGTAGCAGATCCTATTTAGTGTTTTCTCTGAAGAATGAGGTAGCCCTCAGAAGCTGAGCAGCTAGACGAAGCAGTGCACTGGTGTGTCGCTAATAGTAAAGCTTTCCTTCCTGTGCACCAGACTACCCGTGGCCTCTTCTCTGCCAGGGACTGCTTTCTCAGGGACATGATGAAGCTTTCCCTGCTAATTAGCTTGTCGAGCTCAGTGAGGAGAAAGAGTAGCCAGCCACCTTGTCTCAAGAAAGTCCTTAGCTTAGCAGTGCTGTGTGGTCACAGAGTTTTTGTTACCTGTCTTCAGTACTGGCTTGAATCTCTTCCCTGGAGAGAGCTTCACTGAGGTAAGTAAGTATTTGAAGAACTTCTTTAGGCAGGTTAAAAGCACAAGTAGCTCTCTGCATGCTTCCAGGCTCCGGCATCCCAGGGACTGAGTTCCCCATGGGTGTTCTCCAGCTCTAGTAAGGATCTCTCAGCAGTTATTGCCAGATGTACAAATCTAATCTGAAACTACAAATGTGAAGATCCCAGTGTGACACTGGGGAGTCTCCATGTAGGAAGTTAACTTTTTAGGGATTTATCGCTGAACATCATTAATCCTGTCTTTGCCACTAACCTCCAGGAAGCGTGTCCTTTACATAGACCACATCGTAAACTGCTGACAAAGATGGAGTGGACGCTGTTCCTGTTTGAAAAAACAGTTGCACCCCTGTGGAAATAGTCTGCTCTGGTTTTATGTTAGCATTAAATGGATTTAATGTCATTTGGCTTTTTTGTTTTAAAGGGTTTGAAGCAGCAAAGAAAAAGATAGTTAAGCTGTCTCGTGAATGACACAGGAGTTAGCATCTTCCTCAGAAGTCTTATTTAACTGGCAGCATCTGCAAGCTAGTAGCTGACGGGTGCTGTTGTGAAATGCAATACCCCAAGTATTTCCCAGATATGACATCATATTTTCAGTCATGGCTTCTTTTTTCACCTTTCCCTCAAACTTCTCTAAATGTGTGTTGATTTATGGTTATTTTTTTCTTACCATGTGGCTGAGAATGCGTTAGATTCAGTCATCACAGAAGTCATATAATAAGAGGTAGAACACTGCAAGTGAGGTTCTTGCCTTTTCAGAGGGCAAACCATGAATTAATTTGAACACAGTGCATTTTAAAAGCTGTAATTATTTTTCATGTCCACATTTTTTTTTAATCTTACAAATGAAGAAAATTCCTTGGCTGCACCTGGTATTCCTGGTGCCATGGCCACTAAAATAGGCAATCTTGAAGGAGATCAGGATGTTTCTAGAATCCATTTAGGAATGGTTTAATAAAACCCAACCAACTGAACATTTGTTCAGTTGCAGAACAGAGCAGAGCAACTCATAACAGAGCAACTTCCATATGTATCATTTTATGATGCTCTTTAGGGGAAGTGAAGATTGACTGTTCAGTCCCAGCCTTTATGTAGACCACCTAACATAGTAACGTTTTCAGTTTCTCTGCTTGTTACCAGAGTGCAAATACTCAAATACTGTAATACAGATTAGCAAATAATTATTTGTACCAAGGTTCTTACTGACTGTTCTTACATACTTGTTGGTGATTTTGGCATGCCTAATAAGGTGGTAAGTACTGAAGGGAAGGCTGAAGTTCCTTCTTGGCCAGACAACTGTGTAGCATTGCTGTTGTGGACTAGTCAGCCCTGATGACATTGTATGAAGTGTGGAAAAAATGAAAAGCAATCTGGCTTGCAAAAGATTTTTGATGACCTTTAAATTAGAGCTGGGAGTCTCATCGTAAACTGCAACTGCATAATACGTGACTTTCCTTCTCAACCAAAAGGTTGAGATAACCACTTATTACAGAAGGGTCAAATTCATGTAACCACATCTCAAGTAAGTAGACACTGACCTTGTTTATCTCAGCAGTGTTCATAACTTCATAATTCTGTGGGGGTTGGTTTGTTTGGTTTTTTAGATCATACTATTGTCATTCTTTTATAACATGCTGCAAATAGACACCTTTGATGAGTAGACTTTCAAGGGCTGTAAGTTTCTCTTTGCTCAAATCCAATAAAGGTAAATTACACTGGTGCAAGGTTTGGTGCTTTGTAAGACTTGTTACTCCACTGCTCTTTGTCCACTGTCTCCCTAGAAAACAACGCCTGAAGGCTGAGTCTTCTGAGTGTTATTCTGCGTGTGCTGTTGGGTCTACCAAGACTTTTCTCTGTTACATACTGCAGAGTAACTCAAGTCTGCATTGTACATTTCAGTTGATGACTTGCATATAGGAATTACATATAACAATTGTAAGAGCCCTCTAAGTGCCACTGGGTTTCAGTGTGACTAAATTCTCAAATTGTTTAGGGACTTGCTCCTAGACTAGATTTAGAACCTCTTTTCCCAAGGCTTGATAAAAGTATTTAGAACCCCAGCTCAGTGCTACATGGAAGATTCCCCTTCTAAAGGGCCGTCAGTGTCTTTGGGAAGGAGCTCTTCCTTGCAAAACCAGAGCAGAAGTCACTCTTCTTCCCAGCTTAAGCGGGTGACTGTGTGTGCACGTTCTCCCTCTGTAATATCTATTAAAACACTTACTGATGTTGAGGGAGACTTGCATTTCAAACCTTATTTTGTATATACCAAAAAAATTCAGCTACTGGAACGTTACAGACCATGTACGTGTAGAGGAGGAAGGGAGGTGCAGCGGAGGGTGAGACAACTTGAGTACCAGGCTAGCCTACCATAGATGTGGAAATGAGTTAGGAACTATTAGTATATTAGGATATTAGTATGGACAGTGTTTCTGCCAGTGAGTGTGATGTGTCTTCATGCTTAATACTGAACTGTTTCTTTAACTGGTAGCTGTCAAAATTTTAATCGTGGTGATGTTTTCTGGAGCTGTTAGTTGCAATACTTGTTGATCTCTTAGACTTGTGAGACCTCATCTTACAGGGAGTGTAAATGTTATACATCAGAAACTACTTTGTCCTGCCTCTGCATTTCTAGTATATACAGGTGGTCTTAAGCTGTTATCCTGTCTTTATCTTTGCTTTATATTTTAAATTACATTGTTTATGATTTTATGTATGTGAAGGGACCAAGTACTTTAAGCCGTGTTTTTGCCCCCAACTCTGCTGACATGTTGATACTGTTTTAATCAAGTGGATCATATCTTGAATTCAGGACAGTGATTATGTGCTACTCATATAAGCTGGCTATAAAAGTTAATGTCTTTTGTGGAAAAATAAAAAGAAGGTATTTTAGA
Source organism: Podiceps cristatus (assembly GCA_000699545.1). Lineage (NCBI taxonomy): Eukaryota > Metazoa > Chordata > Aves > Podicipediformes > Podicipedidae > Podiceps > Podiceps cristatus. The sequence goes on along the minus strand of JMFS01059662.1, from coordinate 1,602 downwards.
CCTTATTTAAACTCTTTAACAGTTGTGGGTTTTTTTTTTTTTTTAAGTTCAAATCTTGAGAGCCAGGGAAACAGACTGGATATAGACTAGACTCCTCACCTAGAGCTCCGATCTGGTTTTATTTGGCTAGGAAGAGAAATATTCCTATAAATATTTTTTGTATTTTCTCATGTCTTTTTAATGCCAGTTTATTCCTGTGCTTGTATATAACTTGTTATCTAAATATCTGCCAAGAGATGGCAGCGCAATGCTGTTCAATATGCTGGATGATCTCATAGGAAAATCTAGTAGCTGACAGTACAGACCCTTCTTCCCTGAGGTTTTTGGTGGCCTTTTCTAGAACAGACAGATGTATTTATCAGATTACTTCCTGTATATTATATTAGAATTGTAAAATGATTGCCTGCTTACAGTGCTCTACTCATCTCTGGAAAGTTACACTTCCATCTTGCATTCAAAATAAATTTCTGAACTGTGCCTTGGCTTCTCAGTCTCTCTCCAAGAGAAGTCCAAAGGCAACTCAGGCTGGCATCGTTTCCAGCTTGTGTGCAGCTGATATAGATCCACTGACAGTAGTGGTGCAACACCAATTTCTGTTAGCTATGGAATATTAAAAAAATAATCCTAAACCCTCAAGTATGAATCACCTTGTGTTTCTCCTAGGTGCTGTATATATTCAGGTGGGGCAAGGCTTGTAGAAAGAGGTAATGTCTCCTATTTTTCAGAGTTACAAGAACAGACAAGCTTTTTGGTATAAAAATCTTCAAATCTCTGTTGTACATTCAGACATTCTAGGCACACCAGAACACAGAGCTGTTAGTACTGAAAAACATCTTATTTTGTCTTCCAAAGTGTTTCTTGAAAAAGGTGGGTGGGAGACTAGAGGGACAGACGCAGAGTGCTCCATTTCACTGTTAATACCAAATGGACTTGAGACAATGTCTGACAGAGGCTCCTTTGTTCTGCTTTGGTGGGCTGTGCCTGCATTTGACAGATGCCTGTGAAGTCTGTAATAGTTTGTCAATGCTCGTACCTTCCTATACTTTTAAGTATAATTTAGTTCCTGATGTCAGTCAGAGGCAGTCTGTAGATTATAATTGTTTGGATGCTGGTGTTGATAGAGTTCTGATTTAGAAGAGAAGCCCCTGAGGAGTGAGTGAAGCCTTGGTGTTCATTTTAAGAATAAACACCGACACCTGACCTGAGCTAACACCCCATCAAACATCGTACTGCGGATTTCATGATGTCTAGTTGTGCGTTGCATTCTGTACCGGTGACCCTGCAGACTGGCGTTTGTGCTGCACGGTAATCCTCTTGCATTTACTCCCTTGCCATTGCATGTGAAAGTCTTAAATTCAAGCTGGAAATCGGTTCTTTGAGAATGTCACTTCTAAAACAAATATTTGCAGAGAAAACTCTTCACTTTGTACCCTTCACTGCTAAAATCTGAGACTACTTCCATGACACTTCTGTGGTGGTGGCTTTTTTGTGAATTAGCCATAGCCAAGCACCAGGGACTTTTTGTCCCTGTAAAAATATATTTGGGTACCATTGTGGTTTAACCCCAAACGGTGACTGGACCATGCAGCCGCTTGCTCACCC
>KL269649.1:612-42654 GCA_000699545.1 Podiceps cristatus | reverse complement strand
GGATTCCTCCAAGCAGGTCCTTGAAGAGGCCGAAGTTACCTCTCCTGAAGTCCAGGGTTGTAATCCTACTCAGAGCTCTGCTTCCTTCACACAGGATCCTGGACTCCACCATCTCATGGTCACTGCCCTCAACTGTCACATCCCCAACCAGACTTTCTTTGTTTGTTAGTAAGAGGTCCAGCAGCACACCCCTCCCTGCCGGCTTCTCCACCACCTGCATCAGAAAGTTATCATCAATGTTCTGAAGGAACCTCCTGGACTGTGCGTTCCTGGATGTGTTGTTCCTCCAACAGATATCAGGGTGGTTGAAGTCCTCCTTGAGAGCCAGGGCCTGCGATCGTCAGGCTGCTTTCAGCTGCCTGTAGAAGGCCTCATCGACTTCCTCTTCATCAGGTGGCCTGATGTATACACCCACAACAGTGTTCCCCATGTTAGCCTGTCCCTCAATCATTACCCATAGGCTCCTGACTTGATGCTCATCCTCCCCTAGGCAGAACTTGTTACTCTCCAAGCAGATATTTTCAAGCAGATATTTCATGCTACTGTAATTCACTGCCAGTTTCAAGGTCTCAGCTGACACTTTTACAATTTGCCCTGGAAAATGAGCATTCGTGTATCTTATTGAAAGGGATCGAGCATGAAATTTACATTGTAAGTCTTGCATGAAATGCAACTCTTAACAGTTTTCTTGTTTCACTAAGAAAACTGTGTCAATTTTCTGGAGAAGACATTCCCCCAAGTGGTTTTGATTTAATTCTTCACTGAAATGTATCACCATTATGAAACAAAATATTTCAGTCTGCCACCTCATCACCAAGGTGTAAAACCAGCGAGCAGCTATGCCCTTTTGGAAGTAAAATGGGCTTATTTATTTTTACTCATCAAAATTAGCCAAAACATTGCCAGAAGGGACATTACCATTCAGAGAATTTCCATTCCGGTGAAACCACATATGCAACAGAAAGATCTGAAGTGTAGAATTTTTTATATCATGTTGCACCTTCTTTGCTTTTAAAGATGTTCACAGATTGGAGGTCATTAGCAGAAAACTAAAAAAAATTACTGCAAAGGGCTATGGCAGTAAACAAGGCTTCATGCATTGATTACAAACCCTGGAACACATTATGCCTTCTTGTTTATGGCATTTTGTTTCATGGCCTTAAAGTAAAACCGTTCCCTGTGCTTCACAAGAGTCCACTCTCTGGCCTGATCTCCTATATTTCCAAAGCCAAAAGTTTACCCTGAAACCATTTTACTTTGACTAAGTTATCTTTAAGGTAAAGACTCATCTAAGCTAATAACTGCACACACTTCTGGTGACAAAAGATTTGCCACAATCCTTACAAAACTGTTCCCATGGCTAATGACTTCGGAATAGTTTCAGAAATCCTGATTACCTGGCATATCATGGCACTTAATGTATTAAGTCTGCCCTTCACCATTCACCTCACAGTAGCAGCATCACATGCCTTACTACAAATGCAGAGAGATTCTAAATTTGTAACACTCGATTTTGCAGAGGAAAGGAACTGCCCTCCTTTCATCAACTACTGCATTAGTTTTCAGGTCAAATCCTTGCCTTGTACATCTAAACATACAAGATCTTGATCTCTTGTTTTAAAAACCCACTATCCCTTCAAATTTATAAAAATAAAGAAAAGTGGACATAGCTCCACTTTCCAAATGAAACCTGCCATCAGCTTTTTAAAGACCTTTAGGTTCAAAATATTTGCATAGGTGTTTTGGAAAATCTGCCTATATGGAAGTTAAATAACTGTGTCAAGAAGGATAACCTCACCTATTGTCACTATTTTCTTCACTTCTACCAGTTATATTCGGTATATTCATTTCAGTATATTCACTATATATATTTAAAACCATCTCACTGTTTCTTTTTGTCTTCATTTTCAGTGAAGAGGATTTTATTTGAAACCTAGTTCTAGCACTGATCTGTCTGTAATCTTAGGCATGAGGCAGGACATTTTGTGTCTTAATTTTCATTTTCTCTTCCCAGCCTTCTTACTATGAACAGCTACAACTTGAATGCAGAGGACATACTGTTTACCAGATGCCTGTATAAGCACCTACCACAGAGTCATCTTTTTGCAGAGGGGCTACTGCACCTTTCTTACTGTTTCACCATACACAAGCTATCCAGCTTGTCCAACTTCTGCTGTTGCTATTTCCTCTTTACACAGAGATCTCCTCCTTTCTTCTGAAGAGTGAGACCAAGTTGACAGATTGTATAATGGAGGGGTCTTTATGTCTTCTATCTGCTGGAAGACGGGCAGGAAAGGGGACCTGAGTGGCACTCCAGTACCATATCCTGACTCCTCTGCTGTGCCTCTGGTCTCAGAAAAGTATGATACAAAAGCAATTTTACAACTTTGGAATACGATCGTGATTTTGGAAAAAAACAAAGTCTTCACATCAGATTCCATTTCATTCATTCATGTTTAATCTCTCTGAAATCGGTAAGACAACTAGCAGAGTAAAGATAGCAGAAAGCAGATATATTGTTTTGCAAGAGTGCATTTTTTACATCACTTTTGATGAAGGCCCTACATTTCTTAAATCTATAACAATCTGCCCAAAGATGAACCAAAAATATCCTATTCTCATTTTTGCTTAGTCCTTCTCAGGCGATTCTATCAACAATGAATGTCCTTTTCTATGTGTACTCTGTAATAAGCCATCAGAGTAGAAAGAAAATTTCTACTCTGAATCAGGCTCAAGATGTGTAGATAATCCTTGTAAAAAAGTGAATCTGTCCAATACGATATGTGACAGGAGATCTCAGTAGTTTTAGAAACATGGATCTCTGTGTACTAGTGAAACTCACATTTCAAATCTATGTCTGATTAAGGATAATTGTAAAGAAAAAAAATATTTTCTGAAATAAATGACATAATCTCAGCCAAAAGTGTTGAGGTTTTTTACTCTTTGAACATAAATACTTAACATTAAAAAGGCCAAGCTGGCTTCTTGCTTTGAGAAATTGTCTCTATGGCCCCAGTCTGAAACTGTGGAATCAGTGGGAAGTTTTCCATTGGCATTAGTGGGATTTGGGTTGAAAAAGAAAGACAATGTGACTATGAGAAGGATATTGCCCATCTGACCAACTTTAAGTGATTATGTAAGTTGTTCTACGCTACTGTTTGAACCTTTAGAGGTTTCTTGCATTGTTGTCTCAACACGTGACTGCCTAGCAGCTTTACAGTTGTGGAAACTGCTTGCATCTAGAAAGCAGAGATCTGTCACGAAGAGGGAGCTATCATGCAGTTCCATGCTAATACTTATGATGGAGGTTACCTGTGTGATGCAAAGTTGTAAGAGGTCTAAAAATGAAGAGACCTGCAACTGACTCTCAATCAGTGCTACTGATTATTTCATGTTTTCCCTTCATTCTATGCGAGCCTTGTTACTTTAAGTGGTATTTCTGTCCTGTAAGCTTCTGGTGTATCTCATAGCCTAGCAGGCAAAAGGTTTAGGAGGTCAAAGCAACCTCCTTATTACTAAACCTGACAGTCTGTTTTCCATATGTAAACATGTCAATATAATTTTCATGAAATTCAATTTATTTATTTTTTTTTTTTTTTACAAAAACGAGAGCATCAGACTGTCTGCTCTCATGTCTATGGGAGGCTTGCCAAGGACAGGGCTGATGAAACACAGCCTTAGACAAGCCTCGCCTATCCCATTTAGGCAATCCACAGGGTCACGTCTTTGAGGTGAAAGTAATAACTGCAAGATGCTTTTCTAAGCAGACAGCAAGAGAGGGTTACTGCTCATGTTGGTTATAATAAACAAACCCAGAGGGCAGGTTGTAGTCATTGTACCTTTGAGCTAGACTAATGATGATGCTCTTTAACCTCCTTTCAGGAACTTGTACATAGACTTATGGAAGGTAAAAATCAGGGCAAGATGTACAAGACTCGTGTCCTATGTCTCTGCATAAAAATGCCAATAGTCTTTCACCTTGTCCTATGGTCATTACATACTTTTGATGCAGGAGGATCGAGATTTATTTAGTTCACTTACTCTACTGCAAAAGAGACCAACTCAACATGGAACTATTCTCATACTCCAATAATTACAGAAAAATAATAAGGGAATAACTTCAAGCACTGTGCAATAAATCCTACTAAAACCAAATATAAGACACTCAAGAAGAGGAATTGATTAACACAGAGATAATCACTCTTCAAACATGAAAATACCGACCTCATGAATTGCCTTGACAGTAGTGTTCTCTGCAAGGATACCACTCAACAAGTCAATACTTGAGTTTATGTAAACAGCTAGAGCTCTGGTTTGGCAATAGTCTGTTCTCTCCAAAATCCTAAATTTTGTCTTCAGAAAAAGCTTTAAACAATCTAATGACTGTAGAATTTCACTAACTGCCTCAAATAATTTCAGCACTTCCAGTTATTTTCTCTCCTTCGGTAACTGCTAAAACACCAAGGGAATACATATAAAAGGGCTCACAGCCTTAGCACAGCATGGTAAGAACTCCTACAAAGACTCAAAGGATTGTCACCAGCATGTACCACCACCAAATAATACTTAAGCATGAACACATTTCTACATCACTAATTTATTACAAATTTAATAAAAACGAACACTTCATCAAACCATCTCTGAAATACTATAAAACTGATATCTACATTCAAGTCTCTGGCTGACTTAATGCAACAGAAAATCTATAAGTTATTGAACACAGAAAGCCTGCAAACTAACACCATTGCTTCCACGACATCAGCAATAAAGTTTGCATCCTCAAAAGCCATAATGTATAGCCACATCCTTCAATATTGTTGTAACTGTGCTGAGGAAATCCCTCCTGACATCCATCTCACTAAGCTCACAAACACAGGAGTATGCTTCTGAGAAACAGACTGAATCTTTGAAGGTTTACAATGAATAGCAGGTATTACAAGGCAGAAAGGAATTGGCTAACGTTGAATGTTAGGCACAGGCATTACCTTGCCTATGCTGGAATCTTCAAAGTCATTAAACAATCACAACATGCGATAAAAGAAGATCATAACTTGAAAGAAATGTTATTTGATGATTTTCAAATGTCTCTAAGCTCACCAAAATCTTCATCAGAAGAAATATTCTCACAGAACAAGGATAGCTAAACCAGGCCACATCAAAACAACAAAGATGGCAGTGCAGCACTAAAATCAATACCCTATCCCAGTGGAGTCATTAAAATCCCTGGAACCAGACCTGCTTGTCCCAAAGCATTCTTTCAGCCCTTCTGGAAACTGCAAGCAAAGCCAACTCCTACCTAGCAATGAGCTCCACAAAATGGTCTATAAAAGAACTTTGTCTCTAACTTCCCAGCCCTAGCCTCAAGGGGGACATACAAAATTATTTAATTCTCCAGCTGGACACTAAAATCCATAACTACTTAATGCTAAAAATCAAACAGTGAACAAGAGGCATGGGTTTTCTGCTTCATTATGTTTTTCCTGCTACATTTATACATGGTGCCTGCATCCTCTTGCTTTAAGATTTTTTTCCAGCTCAGCAGGCACAACTATCCTGTTGTCTCCAGCAGGCTAATATATTGGTATAATTATATAAAACTGAGATTTGATCTGCTTTTTAGCTTGTCTTATGCTGCTTCTTGTCAGGTCCCAATGAATGAACCCAGAGTCTCCAAACTTGTTCATCTTCATTTGTATCAGCTGGTCTAGAATCATTAACGTACAAATCTGCTCCTTTGCAAGACAGCATCAGCCAGCACTTTTATAGTCATTTTCTGATTATACTTCATATACCTTTCTAAACACATTTCTGTAAATATCTATTGACCCTGGTAGTGCCTGTATGCTCCCTTGTAGAAAGGTAGCAGTAAACAATGACTCTTGGCTACTGTCAGAAGCTGGATACTGAGCTAGAAGAGTGTTTACTCTGACTCAGTATAGTCACTCTCATTCTTTCCTTCAAAATTCCTGTCGCTGCACTTGGATGCAAAGAATAGAATGAATTTCAGAACCCCTTTCAGAACCCTCCCTTGCCCTGCTGTGAGCTCCTCCTTCTGTCTTTCAAAAAAAAACAAACCATGCTCTCCCACCGTTGTTTATCAGCTCACAGCATTCTTTCATGGAGGAGGAGGAGAGCAGCTTTGTTCCAGAAGACAAATATAACAAGAGCAGAACACAAATTGTTTGATCCTGTTCATTAATATGCTGAATCATGAGCTATTATTATTTAGTTGCTGTCATCTTTAATTAAATTTTCTTAAAAATGTACCCTGTGAATAATCTATTTGCCATTTTTTTTCCACTGTTTCTAATGGAAGAATAGTCCCTTTTTTAACTCATATTGAAAGTGGAGGTACTGAAACAGATTTTGTGAAATATTATTTAGTTTCATTGATGTAGTTTACAATGTTCCTCTAATATCACCTACTAATCAAGCCACTGAGTGATTTTCATATTCTGAAATGTGAGATCATAGATGTGCCAAGTCTCTGCCACTTTAATGAGTGATATATGAAAAACGTGTGAACGGGATTCTAAATTATCTACTGAAAAGTACTTTGCTCAGATTTTGTCTCTCAACAAAGTTTCCTTCAGATTAAAGACAGCTAATGAAGACTTAAGAAGGAAGGAAGACTTTTCTTGTCTGGGAGCTTTGAAAAACAACCTTTAAGCTTCCTTTTCAATGACATCTGGAATCATTAGTCACATTCTAATTTTGTGCAGTAGCAACACAAGTTGACTACCCAGACATCAGCACCAAATACTTTGGCATTTAGTCATTGTGGTACTCCCAGGGTAATAGAAAAGTCAATCATTATATATAAAGCTATAACAAGATTTCTTCTATTGTCTTTAGCTTTTTTTCCTTGAAAAACACTATCTTGACTAATCCTGTCTATATCATTGGCATACTCAGTATATTCCCACCTTAGGTGACCCTCTGCTCCTGATGAGGTCCATGGCAGTTTCACCAAGGAGGCAGCAAGTGATTGATAAGGACTTTAAAAGTGATGGAAGGGATTTTCAGCGTGACATTTCAAGATGCACCTACTGGAGCTGGGCACACATTTCTCACTTGAACTTACTCAGGGACAGCAGTGGAAGGCAGGGACTGTCCTTGTGTGACTAAGTCTGAAAAGTGATACTGGTTATTAAGCCAGCTCTTAATAGTTTAACTGTCTCTGCCTCTTGTCTGTGCCAGCTAAGCATTATGTCATGAATTTTTAGCTATTTCAGGCAGATAGATTTTCAGCTACTCTAGCAAAACCTTTGTAAATTCTGAATAATTCACCTCCCAAGCATAAACCTACGTAAAGCCTCCCATGTGCTCTGGCATTCTGAAGGAGATAAGTTTTCCACTTATTTGGGGAATATTCAGATGTGGACTACTATTCTGTTTCTTCCCAGAAATTACAAACCTTAGGGCAAAGTTTGTGTAAAACAGTTTGTGTAAAACATCCTAATCCTGCAAATTTCAACATCTATTAGGTGGGGAATTATCTCTACTGGCTGTACTGGATTTGCTTCCCCAGTCCAAGATAACTTCTCTATCCTGGTACAACTCTAATTTCGGGATGGAGTGCCATGTTCTGGAAAGGCAGGACCTAGCAATGCCTACTGAGTGGAGTCAGCAGCCAAATCATTTCCTTAAGAATGTGCATCCAGGCTGGGTGAATCCTTTGGTAAGGTCGAACAGATGTGTTGGAAAAAGTTGATTATTTGTGGTATCATCACCCACCATTCCTTTGGTCTTCAATTATCTACTCCCTTTCTCTCAGATAGTAACCCAAGTATCACAATTCTCAACTTTTATTCGGCTTACAAATTTGATGCATCTATTTGTTTCTCTTGAAAATAAGCCTGGGTGCCCACAAGCTTGCCTGCTTTTCCCAGCTATTTTAGTTAGCACTGTGAAGAACACTACCTCTCTGTCAAACCTTGTCTTGCTTACATTCTTAGATCTTCATAGCCACAACACTACCACACTAACTGTCCGGAGCACTTTTTGCCACACCGTAGTTGTCTTAATGCTTAATATCATGAGCAAGCACTAGAAATACAGCTAGTCCTGAATAAGCCACAAAAACTGAGCTACAGCTCTGTGAAGAATACCAGATAGAAACTTGCACAACATGTTCTTAATTTGAGCTGAGGACTGAAGCGAGACTTATTGCACCTTTGAGTTTTGTGCTGGAGGATGGGGCACAGAAAGCCTAGCTCTGCTAGATAAGCTGGTCTGAATATGTGCACAGCTCAACGAAAGCACAGTGTGACTAGGACAAGCTATAGCTTTTATTTCATGATTGCTTACTTCAGGAACAGCAAAATAGGGGGTAATCAGAATACGTTTTTTCAAAACTGGTTTGGCAACTAATGCATATAAGAATCTTAAGCAATTTGTTTTCCAAAGGAGTTATATATTTTAAATGAGAATGGAATATTTATCTTGTTGTTAGGCTCATAATTAGGATTCCAAGAGTGCAGACTCACTCTGACTCCAAATTATTCATACCAGTTTTGTTTATTCATGTTGCAGAAATGTTAACAGAGCAGTTGCACAAATCCACTTAATCATTTAAGGCCTTTTTACTTCTATTTGTTTTGTTTGTAAATTATTATCTCTAAACAGATCTTTCATTAACCTTAAATAAGTGTTAAATAAATGTTTGAGCTTATGAGCAAACTAAATTCATCCAAGGACAAAGACAACCAGACATGCTATTTTGTTTTGTAAATGATATTTTCCCAGGTCTTCTCAAACTTGGGTGACACCCAACCCCCCACTCCCATGTTTAAACTAGAGATCAGGAAGGAATTAAGCTCGAATTAACATAAAGTTCTGTTTTAATCCAACCTCCACCTCAAGAAGTGGCATCCCACATGCAGAATTACCAAGCAGTTCGGTGTGCTGTCAAAAACTACAACAAAATACATCTCTAAAATGTGCAGGAGTGCAAGACAGGTTTAATGACCTCAGCAATAGAAAACCAGGATCAAGGGAAAGGGAACCAGATCATTTAGGATCTAGATCTATAGGTGTGAGAAACAAGGACAGACTGTTCCACCTGGAGTCAGGACAAGACAAATAGCAGACAAAAAGCGAAATATGTAAATAAACAATCTTGACACCTTGAAATCCTCCCAGGGCAGGAGGGTCATATAGAGTGATCATTTGTGACTGAGACACACATCTAAACAAACGGTCTTCTTTCTGGTAGTCTGAATCAGATCCCTTTCCTCAGTCAGAGCTTTCATCTCCCCATTCAAATACTCAGGTCCAGCTCTGGGCATTCTGCTTTCAGATCTTCATTCTACTGAAGCGTTCTCTCCTCTCCCCTCCCCTAATTGCTTTGCTAGCTGAAAGCACTTTCTGAGGACATCATGGTAGCTAATAAGTGAATTCACAAGAGGTATTTTTTCCTTTCAATACCTTGAGAAAACCCTAGAAAGCACCCTCAGTCTTCAGAACAAAATCTTCCTCTCTGAGCTAGCTCCTCAACATCAAAAAATAAAATTAAACAAAAGTGCCCTAGGCAACTGAAAAGCTATAGGAGAAAGGCATATATGTCATAGATATCTCTGCTGCTGCTTACATCTCTCAATTTTCTTTTCTAGAGGCATCAGCATCTTTCCAGATGCACAAAAAAGCTATAAAAATCTTGTAGGTAGGACAGCACAACAGTGCTGCTCTGGTTGCCAGCCAAAACTTGTGGTGTTCTGTTCACACCATGCCAATCCTTTTGTCACTTGTTAAAATTCAGTGTTATCTTGACTCCAAAACATCGACACCATCTGCCTACACATGACACTGACAACTATTATGTGGCACTTGCAGCTGTGTCCCAGATACCAATTACTATACCACTGGGTGGCTAGAAGAAATTCATTCTTCCCATCAATCATGCAAACCCTTCCTCCCCTACTCTATTCTCATTCATTTATGTGAATGACAATTGCTTGGATGCATGGAAAAAACACCCAAACAAATCATGATTAATGGAGCTCAAATCACCATTTGCAATTAAAAACAGTAGTCTTACAAAGATTTAGAGGTTCAGATGTGTAGCAAGATGAAGACCCCCCCCAGCCAACTCCAGTTGAACCTGAAACTGGGTAGTGATTAGCACTTGCTGAAATACTTATAACTTACATAGGCTAAAAAGAGAAGATCTCCTGGACCTTATTTTACAACAGGGAATAGAGGTGCTTTAGAGAGATTCATCATGATTATATCGTTGTGGTGGATGACAGAATTAAATGTAGCCCAGATCAGTCACATTGCTAAAGTAAAATCCATTACCTTTCTGGCAGCACTGTTTTGAATGATTCCATCAATGAGCTGCGCTGGCAGTATCTTCACTTTGAGGGAAGATTATGAACGCACCTTTCTTTTCTCTCAGTTTTTGGAGGACACATGAGGGAGCTTTGGATCACAGAATTCAAGTGAGTATGTGACTTAAATGTCTATGTGCTTTTTTACATGTCAAAAACATCTCAGACAGTTTCAGTAGATCTGGATACCTCTGAAAACCCTTTGAGAAAGACACGAGTGCTCCCACCTCAACAGAATATATTTCATCACCCAAACACCATAATCTCCCAGACACACTCCAGCACCTCCTCCCCTTCATTCTTCACTGACCTTGGTTTCTGCAGAGTAGTTTCTCTTGTATCTTCTCACTCCTCTCTCCAGCTGCAAGTAGCACTGCAGAGGTTTTTTTCCGCTTCTTAAATGCTAGAGCAGAGGTTGCCCTACAGCCCCTGATGAGGCAGGCTGTTGCCCTGCAGCCCATGGAGGTTAATGATGGAGCAGATACCCAGCTGCAGCCCGTGGAGGTTAATGATGGAGCAGATACCCACCTGCAGCCTGTGGAGGTTAATGGTGGAGCAGATACTCACCTGCAGCCTGTGGAGACCCCCCAGGCTGGGGCAGATGGATGCCCAAAGGAGGCTGTGACCCCATGGGAGGCTCACATTGGAGAAGGCAGGACCTATGGACCCACAGAGAGAGGAGCCCATGGAGGAACAGGTTTGCTGGCAGGACTTATGACCCTGCAGAGGACCCATGCTGAAGCAGTCCATGGAGAACTGTAGCCCATGGGAAGGACTCATGTCAGAGAAGTTTGTGGAGAACTGTCTCCTGTGGAAAGGACCCCATGCTGGAGCAGAGGAAGAGTGTGAGCAGACCTCCCCACACAGAGGAAGGAGCAGGAGCCCAGGATATGGCTGGCTTTCTGGGCTGCAAGCGCACATTGCTGGCTCATGTCTAATTTGTCACCCACCAGTATCCCCAAGTCCTTCTCTGCAGGGCTGCTCTTAATCCATTCCAATCAGTCTATACTGATAGTGCGGTGCAGGACCTTGCACTTGGCCTTGTTGAACCTCATGAGGTTCACATGGGCCCATTCTGTCCAGGTGCCCCTGGATGACATCACTTCTGACTGCAGCTCTTTGGATGCAGACACCCAGCCAATTCCTTACCTATCAAATAGTCCATACATGAAATCCATATCTCTCCAATTTAACCACAGAATGTTGTGTGGGACTGTGTCAAAGTCCTTACAGAAGTCAAGGTAGATGTTGCTCTTCCCTTATCCTCCAAACAATCACTCCATCATAGAAGGCCACCAGATTTTCACCCATAAACTCTCAACCTGTACATTGCTGTTCTTCAAAGAAAGCTCTGCGTGATCAATCCATTTTTTAACGTAGAAGGCAACATTCCCATCCTTCCTTCCTTACCTGTCCTTCCTGTTTGTTAACCATGCTGCGTGCATTGGTAGAGACACTTGAGTTGGACTGTTGACTCTCTCACCTTTTTAGTGGAACTTTTTCAGACAGTAGGAGGGCACTAGTCACTATTCTAGTGCACTTATCCACCCCGTTGTTTGTGAGCACACAAGTGTCACGGCTTTGAACCCCACCCCCGAAGTTCATTCGTTTAAGAACTTTTAATGGAGTTGGTTCGCAAGCTGTGAAAGCCCATGTATGATTTTTGAGTAGCACAGATTGGCAACACTACTTCATTCCACCAAAGGTGTTGATCTCAAAAGATTCTCTCTTAGGTACATAATGCATTTGTTTAGGAAAATTACCCTTCTGAAGTCATGTAGTCTGGGCAAAGTGTATCTGTGTAACAAATTTTGTAATGCTTGGTTTTCTTCTGAAATTTCTGGATTCTGTAATTTAATGATAAAATTAGAGTCTCTTGTTTCTCATTAGGGGAAAGATCAACTTTCTAGCTATAGTAGAGAAAGGCATGTTGCAAAACATGACCTCCCATTTCTGAAGGAACTTGAAGGAATATAAAAAGAACTTTAGAGTTAAGTAATTTATGCAGCTTCTATATCATCTGACTAAGGCAATACCATTTCATCTCAGACAATGTCTAGTAGAGATCCATATCTAGGGATAGTCAAAAGCGGGCTGGCTGAGACTCATGACTTTGTCATGACAAATTTCAGGGAAGGAAGGAAGTAGAGAAGGTGGAAGAAAGATCATTGATGCCTTTGGTAAGGTTTACATCTCCCAAAAGTTACTACAGTCCTCACTCTGGCTGCTTGAGATCAAGTCATTCTGAAACCATTTCACTGACATCATATCTTTGCTGTCGCACAGAACACATACAGTCTAGGTTAAGCCTAGATTTGAAGATGGCAGCAAAGACCTCTAACAGACCTATCAAGGACTGTTTATGCTGGCATTAATTTTTTTTGCTGTAGAAAGCACCACATCTTTTTTCTTCTTCTTCTTTCAAATATTAATGATAAATTTAACACTTGTCAGAGGGGTCTGTGACAGCCAAAGGAAAAGAGCCAGAAGCTAGAAAAGATACAAACATATGTCAAAATTGCCTCCTTATGTAACATCAATGTTATTGCTGTCATGCTTTCAGAGGCTGTCCTTACATGTCATACCAAGATGCGTGGAGTATGGCAGGAGGGGCAGTGAGAATTGCTACCAATAAAATGCAGTTGTCCTGAGAGACAACGTCAGGAGACCCAGAAGTTGACATACAGTTACTATTATATTTCCATCATTTTTTATTAAAAAAACCTCCACACTCAAAAACTTCAATATAGCATGTGTGGATAAAAGAAACAAGTAGTTTGTTTATTTCTTACTCGCAAAGAAATGTGATTAGCCCTTCAGGCAGCAACTATGCCAACTAAACTTGCTCACTGTGGTTAGTGTTACTGGGAAATTAAGTGCAGAGGTCAAAGAGCACATACGTATAAGTCTGGATAACATCGAGCAAAGTAGGTTGTAGTGCCCAGGCAAGACTGTTGGCCCAGCTTTGAGATACAGTGGTGCTAATTCTAGTAAGATGAAGGTAATAGTTTCTTTCCGAAATGGAATTAACCTTGGAATACTTGCTTTTTGCATTGCATCTGCATAAGACACTGATGTCTTAGCAGCACTGTGAGGGAAGGTGTTTCAGGTTCTAGACCTTGCTCTAGATCCTCTGCCAGGACTCATTTCTTCTGTTGCAGAACAGTCTACCCTGGTGGAACAAGGCAGAACACATCAGATCCCCAAATATTGGAACTTCCTGATGAATTTTCATTTAACATCTATGTAATAATTCAGTTCCTCCTGCTCCTGCTACATCTGCGAGAAGAGAGGCATCATCTCTTAATTACAAATAACTACTTATCTCAGCCTGTGGTTTAGGTTGTTGTTTCAGACATTAGTTTCAGAACTGTCATTTTTATTGCGTATGCAGATATGCAAGGCACATTTGGCTTTGATTACATAAAAACCTGATCAATATTTTTTCCAAATTCATTAATTTATGTGGTGGTGTTGCTTTGGAACTAAGATGTGCAGTGAAAACATGGGCCCTATGATGAAAATAGTCTCATCATCAGACTAGAAGTTGTGGAGTTTTCGTGTGGCTTTCAAACGTGCAAAGTGATAGGGACAACATTTTTTCCACAGAACGCTTTGACCCAGTGTGCACTGCTTATGCAGAGAATGAGAGTTCTGTTCCTGGTTATGTTAAATTGGGCTTTTTGATTCAATTAGTTTTGACAGGAGAACTCTCAGAGAAGCAGTAAGAAATAATGTCTTTGTGTTATGGACGTTAAAGTCACAGCCATTGAGAAAGAGGTGAAAGGATTTGGAAAGTATTTTTCTCCTCTGAGAATTGCAATATCTGATCTAAATCTTTTCCTATTCTAAATAGATTAGATTATCTTATCTCTGCTGGAAAACGAAGGATCTAAATAGTACTCCAGCACAGAGTCCACATTGATATGCGGGGAAACACAGCTTCCCATCTACTGGGTAGCTGAGTTCTCTGGGTGACACCCATAGAGGTACAAAAGAAAAAATCAGATTAAGACTTTTCTAGTTCCTGGGCTGCATTGTAAAACTCTACCATAGGGATTAATTTTCAACAACAACAACAAATTGTTCAAATTTATTTCACAAAATGTTCTATCTTTCTTTAGAAAATGCAGTGGAGACTGTTTCTGATCCAAAAAATTGAATGACCATAAATATTATCTGCATTTTTATAGTAAAACCTGGGGGGAAAGAACTCTGAAGTGATACTGGGAGTTACTATACATGTCTGTTATGTACAGTTGTCCTTGTATACCAGACTCTCCCATGATGTATCTCATCATGAGATACAGAGTTGAGAGGAAGAGAGGTTAGATTATGAGATGTCATGGGAAACAAAATCTGACCTTTGGGACCAAAGCTCCTGTGAAGCTCCTTGCTTTAGGAAGGATCTAGATGGAAATCAGCTGAAATGATCAACATTTTCTTCTCTCAGCCTCATGGTAGGAGGGGAGGGGTGCTTAGCAATGAGAGGGGCTGGGAACAAGGTCTGCTATGTTTTTCAACCTCCTGCTGTCACAGAGAGGAGCTCTGAAATATCCAAGTCATGGACAACAGCCAGAAAGCCAGAACTCACATGGCCAGTAAAGAGATGACATCACTTGCTAAAAATGAAATCCTCCTGTTACTGTCATAATTGCCAATGTCATTGAAATTGGCCTGCCTGTATTTAATCCTTATATGTATCCTCGCTCCTCATTTCTAAATTGCCATTTCTGCCTTTTTTACTAAAGCTAAAGGCACTTTGAACCTTGCCCTTTACTCACTGAGTTATGAGACATTTTAAATTGGGATATATTGAGGGATAGTTTACCTCTGGTTCTCACAGATTTGATCTGAGATTTGTTCCACAAGGTGCAGCAGAGTGAGAAATTTGCAACTTAAAAGGATTGAGTT
The DNA here is from genome assembly GCA_000699545.1 of Podiceps cristatus. Lineage (NCBI taxonomy): Eukaryota > Metazoa > Chordata > Aves > Podicipediformes > Podicipedidae > Podiceps > Podiceps cristatus. The sequence continues at coordinate 27,409 of KL269649.1, read as the reverse complement.
ATATTTATGTTCTGACATATCCTCACCTGTAATAGACTGAGAAATGTTTTATCTCTAGCATTTGCACTTTGCTCTGAGATATGTACCCTTTAAAGGGGACTGAAATTGCTCTGCACTTGTAGCATTTCTCTCTCTGATAAATGGCCTGAGTTTCTGAGATCTTAGATGAGCGCCACAGCGAGGAAACTTTAAAAATTAATAATATATGACTCTCTGAGAAACAAATAAGATGTTGACTTCTTTTGATTCAATATGCACCAATAAAAAGAGTCATCTGGAAAGGGAAATGCAGAAAAACCTTAATTGTCTCCATCTTTGCAAAATCTAAAGCTTGTTCTTGCTGCCATAATTGGTTTTGATAAGACAATGACTGGTATTAAATCAAACCAAATTGAATATTGTGATAATTTTACTACAATAAATCAAGATATGCTGGTCAGTATTTCAGGAGCTATATGTCTCAGATTACCTTGTAAATATGCAAAGAGGAAATGAAAAGTTGAACCACAGAAGGTGATAAATGATAATGTAATTCACTGAAAGACTAGAAAATGGTGAACATTTTTTTTCTTGCTGAGTCTACATGTAGTAATGAATGTGTCTTCTTCTTTTACACTAGATATAACATGGAACATTTAGAGAGGGCAACATAGTGTTTAATGGAGGATGTAATTAAGGGTACATCAAGTAATTCAGCAATGTTAGTTGCTTGTGTGCACCTTGAAGCTCTGACAAAAATGCATAGATAATGCAACTTGCTTTTTCCTGTGGTGTTTTCAGGAGCTTAAAATAGCTCTGACTACCATTTCAGGACTTGAAGGATGCTGTGGGGATACAGGTAATTGTCTTACAATCCACACTTTTGATCACCAATTTTGATCAACCTGCAATTGCAGCAGCAAAATAATTGGTACCTGTTAACAGCAAACAGTGGACCTTTTGTCTAGATTAAGGCCGTTGGCATACTACAGAGCCTCAGATTTGTCAAGTATATATGGGAATGATCCTAAATTCTACTTCAGTTTTGGCCACTTGACCCTGTAGCTTTCTATGTTCAAATAAATGCCAAAATCTGTGATAATTAGGTGGCTTATCCCTACTAATGCTGCAACTGTGAGTTAACTGGGTACCTGAGGTGATAGACCACACGTAGACTAGAAATGGTGTCAGGACCTTCAAGTCACTTTGCTAATGAATACCATACTTGTTTCCAGAAGATAAGAAACCTCATGAAAGAGGAGGCAGAAGTGAAAAGGCCAAAACAGAAGCCCCGAGAGAATCTCTAGTAAAGCCTGGCTGCATTAAACATCCACTGTAGGAACCATACTGCAAAGATGAGCTGTGAAAATGAAGGAAGTTTCAAGCTTCCATGATTGTGAAGTTATCTGAGGAGGATTATCATTTAATCAGGCACTCCCATGCTGTCCCAGAAATTCCTTTTATCTTGGGCAAATCCACTTGCTTCTTTCATGCTTCAGTTTCCCCACATGTAAAACCATGGAGTTCTTCATGTGTTGTGCTATGATTTGAAGGTTCATTTAAGCTTTATGCAGACAGCCCCATAATTTTTAAAGCAATTTTATCTCTCAGGGAAGTCATCCAAAATACCCTGGGTTTTGTTTTGAAGGCATAAAATGCTTACAAAATGTTTATTTGAAGTGATGTCAGTGGTCTGGGTCAAACAAGAACAAGCTGCTCAATGGAACAAGTGGTCGGTATAAAGAGCAGTGTTTGTGCAGAAAGCAATGAAGTCAATGACCATCCTATCTGACCGGCTCTTTCATTAAGAGCAAATACTGTTGAGCCTTGCTTTCTGTTTCCAGATTGATGAAGGCTTTTGAGAACCCAGCTCCAACTGTGAATCAATGGGATCTGATAATTCCGTCTGAGTATGTGGGTCTAGGTTATGAGGCACTTGCTTGCCTTCAGGAAAGCAGAACAAACCAAAACAAAAGTGGCAGTCACCAAAAATAGCTTGAGACCAAGAAAAGGAGAGCAGGGAAGACAGAGGGGCAACTGCGGGAAATTGGAGATATTCATACACAGATGTTAGCGGGGAAAAAAAAAAAAAAAAAGAGAGAGGAAGAACCTTACTGCAGGGGGCTTTTGTGGAGATGAAAATGCTAAGAACAGAACAGGTCTTTTGTGCTTGGGAGAAATATTAGGTCTGGGTATTTTAAACCAAAGACTTGCTCAGGATTGGTAGCCTTTCTGGGGAAATCATGCCATCACAGACTGTTGGAGCCCTTGGAGGATGCTGGAAGGAACTTTTGATTTTGAAAGGTAGAAATTCCCAAATGAAATGTCTGCTCTAGATTTGACACTAATTAACAGGTTGGAATTTACTGTGAATCTAAAAAGGACAGGTAACTAGGATGAAAGCAATATGGGGATTTACTTCATTGCTTTAAAGAGAAGAAGAAAGTGCAAGATAATTAAAGTTAAGTTTAAGGAATTGGTAAGGACTTAGGAAAATCCATTCATTCTAAAGAAGTCAATGGAAAACTGTCTAGAATGGAGAAGCAGGTTTAGAGAAGATTGTGCCTAAAAAAAAGAGGTCTTCTGAGACCTAAAAATGAGCAAGGAATTGGACAGAGTGCAAAACCAAAGATGCACACTAATGACTATAAGAAGAATGCAAGGTTGAAGGGATCACAACAGAACACTTGCACAAAATAGATTTCCCATTAGCAAGGGACACTAAAGGAAAGAGGAAAAGGTTATACAGACATACTGGGAATGAGAGAAAAGCAAGCTCAAACATAGGACAGAAAAACTTCTACAGTTTTCAAAAACTGGCTTTTGATCCTTAGGGATTGACTGAGAATCCTTCATCTTGCTTCAAAAGAGAATTGGACTTGGAAGGTCCTTGCAACTTCCCTTATAGCTCACCTTTGGTCTATGTGACAAGACAAACCAGGATTTTTCCTATTGAATGACAAGCAGCAGCAATTATAACACCATCCTTTTTACAAATGAAGTCTTTAATGACTTCTAAAAAGATCTATTTGATTCTGAAGATAGCACTCCTTAACTGAATAGCAAATTCCTGAAAGCATAAATCAGTACACTCAGTAAAAGACCTGTATTATTAAGGGAGGGAAGGACACAGTTTTGACCAGAAAACACCACTTAAGTCAGATGCAGATGTGAATTAATGCCTGTTGCTGCTTGTCAGAAGTTGTGTTGCAGATCTCCTTTATAAGCCTCTTAATTATTTATTATATTTCAGTTTTGGACCTGAAGTGCTTTGAGTATGTAAAGTCATTCTGCAGCAGTAAAAAAACTACAAGCATCCTGAACAAGTATACTGGGGCTGTGGGCTGATTTGTACAAATGGAGAAGCCTAAAACAGCCGCAATCATCATATCAACTTAGTTATCTGAGATATGTAGTTATTTAAATGCTCATGTGCATGTTCATATATGCAGACGTATCATACCTACACACTCATATTTTACTCAGTCTTTTAGAAGACATTTACAAATGTTGGTAATTAAATGGAATGGCATATAAAAGTGTTACACTTTTATATCGTGTGTGTTACACTTTTAATGGTAATTTATTGGGTAATCTTTGATATCAAAGTGGTATAACCTAAGAATGACCCAAGTTCTTGAGATAATTCCTCTCTTCACTGCATCAAAAATGTTCTTTTCATTTCAGTACAACCTTTTTTTTTCCCAAGTGTAGCCTATGTGTTGTATTTTATTGAGTTGTTTAGGTGTGAGAAGATTGAAGTGTTTTATACTGTTGAGGTAATTTGAATGAAAGGAAAGGCAAAGAATACCTTAAAAGATGTTTTCATGTATTTTATCTTAGAGCCTAATTAGCAGGTTTACGTGGAAATTCTCAGAAAATTAATTCTGTCCTCAGAGAGTAAGTTCTGTAAAGCTGAAGGAGATGCACTTTGTTATGTGTCAGTAATAAGCGGTTTAGTCCCTGTGGCAAGAACAAAACTGAGTTCAGGCCCAGCTAGGGAATTGGTGAAAGTGTGAAACCTCCACGGGAGTAGGCTGATCTGGGTATCCAAGGAGACCTTTTTTCTTTACTAGATACAGTTGATTTCTGTCCTCACAACCAATGCCAGTGTGGTTTTCACTTTGAACCACATGAGTTTACAAGCCTCTATCTTGTTTCTCATTGCTTCAGATTCTCCAGACATTCTTAGTCCTCTGGTTACTTTATAAATTACATTCCCAGCTACAGCTTCTGCAAAGCCTGCACCAGCATTGCAAGTTTCTGATTGTAGTTCTTCTACGCCTTGCCAGATTCTTCTCTTACAGGTATCTCATGCTGTGACTCCTATGAGTGTCTAATTTATTTCTTAATTTTTAATAACCCATCCCAAATGCCTTTAACTCCAATTGCTATTTGATCTAGAATTATTGCTACTATAACTCCACCAAATAGTATCCTGGAGCTCTGAGGCTAAGATCTCTTAAAAATGCACATTAAATACCACCCTTTTTGCTACTGACTGTTGTGCAAAAAAAGGGCATAATCTGCATTTTTTTTTTTTTGAAGTGACCTGTATATCAGACTTATTGCATATGTTCTACACTTCCCTGATGAAGATTTGTAAATACACGTATTATAACTAACTCCCAAATGCTTTTGACTAGGCAACTTTAAGAGACAAGACTTCTCACATGCTGGCTTTTCAGTGTTGCTCACTGCTGGGAGATGCAACGAAAATCTTTGTTTAGAAGTTCACCAGTTATCCATTATTTTGTACCATTTTCATTGAAGCTGGAGGCTGCGTTTTACTCATGGCAGCACAGCTGTTTTATCTCAGCCTCTACTGAGCCTTTTTAACCTTATTTGTTGGTTTCTGGTGGGCTAACAGTATCTCTAGTTGTGTTCTGAAAAATAGTATTCACTCAAAATGGGCTTTTCTAGGAGAACATGGTGCTTGTTCTTCATTGCTAATTGGACAAAGTGGGACAGTAAGTAAGTTGATGTAATCGGGATTTCACTCAAAGACTATTAATGATAAAATGGACTATTGATTATAGATTTCAGCAAGCTTGTGACCATGTGTTCTATCTTTTTTGTCGCATATTTGCAAGCTGTATTATTATCAAAGATTTAAATTAAAACAATGTCTTCTCAGCAGCTTCTAGAAGTGCAATGGCAGTAAAAGAGGGTCAGAGGAAATAAAGCAAAATAAGACATTGTGACATTCATGTGCACAGAGATTGCAAACAGCAGCTGCTAATCATAGTGACAGCAATTGCAATCACACCACATTTTATGCTAGTTACACATGTCAATATCTTCCAGCTCATTATGGATTTTACTTTTAATTAGATCAGCAATTAATTATTCATTAGATATGAGCGAAATTCAGAATTTCTATCCTGTGAGAAATTCTCACATTTCAATGTAGATTTTTGTGCCAAATTGATGTGAAAGAATCATATCACTAAATTTAAGATGCCTCAGAGATGGGGTACCAGGCTTGTGATATGACTCTTTGGGAGTCAGCCATAGTAATATGTCTAATGTTTGAATACAGAGTGGCTTCTGTAAATTGTACTAACGTCAGTCTTCAAAGCTTCTTAACTATAGGAGCTTGTTTTACTAGGAATGTTTTACTCTCCAGGAACCGATGTTTAGCTTCTGAGTTCATTTACTCTTTTACCTCCACCTGAAGCCCTGTAGTCTGATTGTGGCTGTGTCACGTAGGTACACCAAAATGGTTTCACAGGGATAATAAACTCAAACAAACTTTAATTCACAACTGAAACCAAAGAACCAAAACTAACGAAACAATGAGGTAACCAAATGACAGTCTGAGAACATTTAACAAATTGTAAGTTCGATATACCAGTTGGGGATGTTATCACTACACGGCAAAAATATGAGAATGATGGTCCAGGGTGTGCACACACTCACTCTCAAAGGGGAAACCTCTCACTCAGGAGTACCCAGATAAATAGGATCACGCACTGAAAAGGGGTGAGGGTTTGCTCAAGGATATCCAGAAGAAATCACCCACCAAAAGATGGGGAGGGCGCTCAGTGCCAGGGGAGTTTCCTTAAGTGACTTGCCCAAGGGGAGAGTTCCTGATCACAGACCCTCTGCTCTGAGGAAACCCCCTCAAAGGGGGCTCTCGATGGGGGCTCCTTTTATAACCTGATCGGATCCCAGCTGTGCTCATTTATGGTCAGTGTTCCAGAAGCTTCTCTCAACCAAAGCACACTGTTGGTTAAGGGTCCTGTTGGCCCACCGAGGGGTCCCAGTACAGTCAGAGGTCCAGAAGTTTCTCTCAGCCAACACACACTCTACCTGCCGAGGCAGGTATACCCAAGGGCCCTGCCTGCTGACCGAGGGGTCCTGCCTTTCCCACTCCCACCACAGGGAGGGTGAGTGGCCAGGGAGGGCGGGTGGGCAACACCCGACCTGAGGTGTGTATGTGACAACTGCCATGGCAGGAGGCACCAGAGGCATGAAAATGAGACACAAAAAGGCTGCTGCCCTGAAAAGCACCTGTCAGGGCGAGTGTACCTGCCACCAGTTGTGACGGAAAGCAGAGTAAGATAGCGATCCACCAACACCAGTTGTCCAGTGGCTGTCCCATGGGTGTTTGTGGGCTGTCCTACTTACTTAAAACCATTACTATATTTGGGGTCAGAGAGGGTCCTTCTGCCCTTTTCAGTAGTATGAAGAACAGGTCACTTTCTGAGTCTCTGGGACTTGTAGTAACGCCATGTCTTTTGAGCATGGCCCAGGGCCACTGGCAATATCTCAGTTCCTTGTGACTCTTTCCTCTGGTGTACTATGGCTGTGGCTTTTGAAAATGATGTTTGATGAATTTCTAAGTGGTCTGGTGTCCTGTATCTGGAGGGATTGGGTGAACCAATGGTCCTGACAAATATGCTCTCCTGAGAAAATGAAGCTTAATAATCACCTCTAATAGAGACATGGACCAACAGCCCAAGAAATGGAGAGTATGCAGTAATTTCTTCCTGGCTGCTTAGTGTCTCAGCACAAATGCCTCATGAGCAGAAATGCAATCACCTGCCCAAGCATAACCACATAGGTGAAACTACCAGTATATTCAACTGAGAAAAAGAAAATATTTCCAGGAGTTCTGGGCCCAGTGAAGCCCTGCCTTGCTGCAGATTTGTGTCCTTGCTCTAGGCTATCTGAGTTTTCTGCTGTTGATAAATGGTTGAGTTCACAATGCCTTTCATCCAGAGGAACATGTTTTCCTCTGCCTGGCTGCCAGTTTTCCATAGAATTCATAGAAATTTTATATTCTATTTCTCCATCAAATCTGGTTGAGTTTGGGCACCTGGTTCCAAAGTTACAAAAGGGAAAATTGACAGAGAGTAGAGTCATGGAAGCCCTGCTTCCTGGACAAAAGGATAAATGGAAAACCAGATAAAAGAATCCTTTGTTCTGGTAGCTATTGACTCTTGCTGTGAACGTCCATAAAGAATAATATGATGCAGTAGAGAAGTAGAGAAGTTCAGGAAAAGCTACCGCCACTGTCAGGCTGTCATACAACAGTCAGACACATATGCAGTGCCAGATGAGATTGATACAATTATTAGAAATTGCTGTACTGAGATATAGCTACCCAGAAATACTCATGTGTCATCTGGCTACCACAGGCACAGGTTGTTACCTACATAAATGGAGTGGTAACTTATGGTGAATTATCCAGTTCATTTCTGTGGGACAACTTTCTCTGTTTTCATTGGGTGGGGATGATGAAGCCACCTTGGTGACCTATGGTGTTTCATATTGGCTGAGTAGAAATAGGGAATTTTACATATGACTAGGTGTACTTTTGGGATATCAGTTATGTGATTTACTATGTCAGGATGCTGTCTGTGGTTAAGGCATTACCTGGAATTGCTACCATCTTGTTCCTTGCTCTCTGGGATTTTGTTTGATGTTAGCCCCAGTGTTCTGCCCATTAATCTGCAGAAGAGACACAGTGATCCAATATCTGCAGTGCTTACAGCTCTAAATGTATTCATCTGATGGTAGCTGGCAGTGCTCTGAAAAGTCAGGTATTTGCAGAAAAAGGACAGTACCACACATCCTTTCTGCCCCATTTCCAATGCTAGCCATTGGCAGCTCTATTCCCATTTTTTAGAAGTTCATTTGAATGATCAAACATCAAAATTGTTAAAAATGCAGAAAAATCCCAGCTACCTTTGATAGTCAGCCAAGGCCCGCAGTCCTAAAAGCCCCTAAAGGTCATACTAGTCAAAAGTATGCAAGTTTTAAGACGGTAAAGAAGGATCAGAGGACAAGTTAGGCCTGAATTATCACCGAATTTTAAACTTCTGTTTCACAGCTGCTAGCAGCCTCCTACTAAGGACAGCAGGCCTTCTGCATCTGGTTGAGGTATCCAGCTGTATGTGTACTGGAGTGCTCCCAGCAAATGATTAAAATTGTATTTAAATTTCCACTGAAAATTAGTTTCTTCCTCTTCACATGCTCCCCCTTGCCACTGGGAAGATTTGAGAAAGAGGGGGAAATTAAATTACTTCAAGAAACAAGATTGATGGGCCTAAGGAAAAAAAGAAGATTGAAATTCTCAGCTGTCCTCCAAGGCGATTAAATTCTAATTGTACAAGCGCCTTGTGTTGAACCTGCAGGCTGCACTAGGATGGGTCTATAAGCTCCAAAAGGGACATATGTAGTTGTAGCACATATATTTATTGCTTTAGGCAGCCCTGTATCGAGTGGGCACAACTGAATAACAGGAAAGGCTGACATTGTAATGATTCCTGCTCTCTCTCATTATTCCGAAACAATAGGAGACACCTCTGAGGTGTCTCCTGACTTACTGTTTCATTACAGCTCCCAATCAGGGGGCTGGCTACCTTTCATCTGGCATAATGCATTACAGTTACAGAAATGGCGTCCTTAGTTTTCCCCATTTCCTATGACATCTGCCTATGGAGCGGTTTTTGGGCTCTCTTCTATCAGGGCTACAACTTCCCGAAGCCAGACCTCAGTATGAGCTAGCCTGGAGTGAAATCTGCACTGCCTTACCCAGCAAAGTCAGCCTGCTGGACTCTCAAACCAAGCCTACGACCTGCAGCAGTGACTATGGTTTCTGACTGCCTAAAGCCCTGGCCTATCCCCTGCTTAAACCTTGTTTTCTTCAGAGAAAAATAGGTTGTGGTTTACCAATTTCATGAGGAGGAGTGTCAGAACAACTCTATGAATCGAATATCTCAGCCTGCATTAACGCCCTCATTTCTGCTGTAATGAACACAGGATGGTCAGAACAGCTGTCCGGCCTGGTCTTTATTTGCACTGGAATGGCAAGAAAAGACACAGGAGCAAACAAGGAGACAAACATTTCTGCACCTAATTTATCCTAGAGATACATCCTTCTGGAACAGGTATATGCTTAATTTTGCAGGCCTGAACTATAGCTAAAACCAACCTAAGGCTGCTGCCATTCTACTTTGCCTATGAACGCTTACGAGAAGCTAAGGCTATTGGGTCATTCCAACAGTGCCCATTACTTTCTCTGGCTTTTCAAGGCCCATATATCTATTTCCTCTGGTGTTGTATGTGCACAAGCTGGAATGATGAATGCTTCCCGCAGTTCATAAAAAGATCAAGAAGCTATAAATTTTATGAACTAGACTATTTTTTTATGTTGGAAAAGCCGGGCACAAACAATTTGCTTTGGCAGGTTATATGATATCAAGGGAAAAAACATGTTTGAGCATTTTTTCCAAGTGGATAATGAATTTCAATTGCAAATAACTGCTAACTACATAACAATATTTGGCCTTTCTTCTTTTGTAAAATCCTTGGAATTAAATGATCTGTATAAGAAAAGGATGGGAGCTGCTGACTTCTTTTGAATAATGTCATTCATAAAGTTACTTAAATGTAAAAAGTGGGGGACTGAGTTTCTTATTTCTGTATGGGTAAGATTCATGCAGTATTTGTTGACTGGGTAATATCAGAACAAAGATTTAAATGAATTTAGCTTGTCAAGTCAGTTTGCATAAATAATTGTGAAATAAAACTGGAGATCAACATGATTGTTTTACTTGAAAACTGTAGTTACTCTTTATGGGTATCATGGGTGTCTAAAATTATTATTAATAATGAGTTAATTTGTGGATATTCTGGAAATCTGAATGATGCTTAACAGTGTATGAACACTGAAGAGTTTTCAGGCGCCTCGTAATAGAAAGATTGAGAGAAACAGAAGAATAGAAAGAAGGAAGATAAAAGTAACTGGTGGTCAAGTCTCATTTTACAGAAATAGCAAGAGCTTTTTTAGTTTAACATAATTCTTCCAAGGATTGCAATGCTGTAAAAGCAGATGTATTTGTGAGAAATCACAGCCCTGCCAAAAAATATAACAATAATATGTAGGTATCAGGTGGCCTATAGAAAAAGCCCCTCACATGTCCAGGGCTTCCATTTGCAGTCAGGTCATGAACATTGGTTTAAATCTTTTTGTAAGTATTTGACCCTTTAATCTTCACATTTTTAAAAATTGCAAACCCCTTTAAAAAAACAACAACTTGAGTTATAACTTTCGATCAACCCAGGGCTAAAAGGACACAGCCAAGGCATTTTTCATAATTTCTGAGGGTTTTTTTCTTTTCTTCTTTTTACACTTGCAATACCTTGGAAGCTTGTATGAGCAGTTGAGGGTTTTATGGGATATTTTGCCTTCCCTCAGAGACAAATGCATATCTTTGGGTTTACCAGGGTGCTCATGAATACCAATAAATTGCTATAATTTATCTTTCTAGAGACTGTATTTTGAGCAAAATAAATAATAAATTATATTTATTTATAAAAGGGATGTTATTAAAAAAATTCCGTCCTAAACGCTGGGAGTATAAATGTTCTTAGTAGGACTATTCAAAAGTATTCTCTTAAAACATTTGTTTTGAAGGACAAAAAATTAATTTCCAGTTAGTTGACATTATACCCAAAAAGGACTTTCTGAAGGAAAATTCTGTTGTTTTATTTGTGGGATCATAACACCAAACACTGAAAATCTAAATATCTTGTTTGAGCAAGATTCTGTGGGACCATAGGAAGAGACACAGTCCTTTGGGTTGCATGGAGTCCAGTCCATGAAGGGAAATGAGCCTGTAGGATTAGTTCAGTTCAGGCTACGATCTGTACAAAGCTTGGCAGCATTTCCAAGAAGTATATCTGAAGATACATTACTTGGAAGGCCAGTGCTGTATATTTTTGCTCAGCATATATGCTGAAACGTTAGCAATTCCATAAACAAAGTGTATATTTTTGCTCAGCATATATGCTGAAATGTTAGCAATTCCATAAACAAAGATTTTTACTTGTTTTCATGGTGAAATCCCCCATTTTCTGAATAGGTAAGGCTGGCCTTTTGCTTCTATAACATTGGCTTATAAAGCTGAGAAGGGCCATGCTGTGCTAGGTGCTATACATTTTGACATTCTATCCCAAAGAGTTTAGACCCTCATCTTAGGAGCAGGACAGGGCTGGATGTTCAAAGGGAGAGTCCCTTCTACACATCAGGCAACTGATGCCACATGGAGTGAGTGGCACTGATCACACAGCGGGCTCGAATAGGAAATCCCAGGCACCCAGGAATCTTGGAAGTGATTACAGACTGGCCAGAAGGCAAAGATTTTGGAATGTTGACAGAGGAGGAGGTGACACATGCTGAAGAGGCCCCACCATATAACGAACTGCCAGAAAATGAGAACAAATACCCCCTGTTCACTGATGGGTCCTGTCGTATTGTGGGAAAGCATCAAAGGTGGAAAGCTGCTGTCTGGAGTCCTCCACGACAAGTCACAGAAGCCACGGAACAAGAAAGTGAATCAAGTCAGTTTGCAGAGGTGAAAGCCATCCAGCTGGATGTAGATGTTGCCGAAGGAGGCAAGGGGCCAAAGCTCTACCTCTCTACTGACTCATCCAGTGGCAAATGCCCTGTAGGGGTGGTTACAGCAATGAAAGCAGAGCAACTGGCAGTGCAGAGGCAAACCCATTGGGGCTGCCAAATTGTGGCAAAATATTGCTGCCCGGCTAGAGATATTGTGGCAAAATATTGCTGCCCAGCTAGAGATGCTAGTTATAAAAGTGCATCATGTAGATGCTCCTGTACCTAAGAGTTCAGCCATTGAGGAACATCAAAACATCCATCAGGTGGATCACGCTGCTAGGATTGAAGTGGCATAGGTGGATCTGGACTGGCAACAAGAAAGTGAATTATTCATAGCTCGGTGGGCCCATGACACCTCAGGCCATCAGGGAAGAGAGGTGACATATAGATGGGCTCGTGATCGAGGAGTGGATTTGACTGACCATAGACACCATCGCACAGGTTATCCATGAGTGCGAAACATACACTGCAATCAAGCAAGCCAAGCGGTCAAAGCCTCTTTAGTATGGAGGACGATGGCTGAAATATAAATATGGGGAGGCAGATTGGTTACATCGCACTCCCACAGACCTGCCAGGGCAAGCACCATGTGCTTACAATGGTGGAAGCAACCACTGGATGGCTGGAAACATATCCCATGCCCCATGCCACTGCCTGGAATGCTTTCCTGGGCCTTGAAAGACAGGTTTTATGGTGACATGGCACCCCAGAAACAACTGAGTCAGACAATGGGACTCATTTCCAAAACAGCCTCATAGAGAATAAGGGACAGCGACCTGTCTCTGTGGCCTGAATTGCAAGATGATTTCTGAATTGCAAGATGATTTTCTGTGGTCTGAATTACAAGATTTTTGAGGTCTGAAAGTCTCCCCTAGTTACTCAATACAAAATTCATTCAATTCCCAAGCAAAGGGAAACAAGCATAGCGAAACAGTATAAACTGCATTTGTCTACTTGCGATGAGAGAAGCAGAGAGCATTTTTTGGCTCTCCTTGTCATGACATGCTGCATCTTCACAAAACATGGGTCTGGAAAGAGGTCAGCTGCTTTCTGACTCCAGTCACATGCTCACCTCTTCCAGGGAGGCTTTCAGACCTCAGTTTGCATCCCAATAATGCCTCGCACTGGTATCATATACCCTGAGTTGCAGTCTGACAGACTCTTAACAGATTCTTAGCAATCAGTATATAGATGTAAACATTTTTAAAACCCAGTGCAAATACTGCTGGAAATGTTATATTGGTAGCAATTTTTAAAGCACAGGTTGAAGCAGTTGCTCACAGAAAAATGTAAAGGCACATCTTCTTAAATGATAACTTATATGAAGTCTTCAAAAGGTCAAGGCCTTTGTTTTAACCAACATTTCATAAGTCTAAAATGGGCACCTATGTATTGCTGCCACTTGGGCATATGCAAACTGTTGATACTGATAATTGCTAGCAGAAATTAGGGCCAGAGCTTTGAAAGACATCAGTGGAAAATCAGTGACTCTAATCCACATTGAGTCTGGTATCTAAACCAGTTCCAATTAAAGAGTTTAAAAAGTCACAGACTGGACATCAACAAATCCTGTTATTAACCTTTGATGTCTCTAGGTTATGACTAGTTTTTAAGAAAACTTCTTTTCTGGCCTTTAGGGTTCACTCACTGCAACTTTTCAAGCTTTGCTCTGCACCTGCAAAGAACAGATACTGTATTTTGTTAACAGTCTGAGAGCTATGACTCTCATGTAACCGGTTCTGTGCTTGCAAGTTCTTCAAGGAAAATATCCCACATGTTGGAGGAGACTGGACAAAGTTACCACTAGCTGGGGTATGTTCACAGCTGAGCACTGCCTCTGAAACCATTCCCTTGGCCTGGTCATAAGAAAAGTGTCACTCAGCACTTTTGCAAAGTCTTGTCACCATCTGTTAGGCACCTCCACTGAATACCTGAGCCTTCACTTCTCAATACCTCAGGTCGCCTGGCTGTGATGTGATAATAATTGTCACCTTGTGAGGGAAGGTGAGTGGGCATGAGAAGCAATTAATTAGGATGTAGTCAGTTCTTGGAGAGTCTTTGATGAGTGCTATCTCTAAGGAAGGACACAACATTATTATTAATTATAATTGCTACACCCTTTGCCTCACTGACTAATTATTTCTAGAACTTCCTGCTCTTGTCAAAGTGTCAGCCGGGACTCCCAGAAATGGCATTTTTAGAGTGGTGAATCACAGGAGAGCTGACAGGTGGTACTTCCTGCACACATGGACTTTCAAACAAAGGATCAAGCCATACAGGAAATGTAGCAGCACGTTCTTCAGTGGGATAAAATGCTTTTGTCAGTAATCTGTTACAAGATAAACTGGACTGGGGAACTCCTGACACCAGCTTTAGATATTATTCTATCTCCATGCCTGGTATAATTGATGGAAGTACACAGCTACTATAAAACATGCCAGGAAAGAGGTTGATGTCAAAACAAACAGAAGAGCAAATGATAGAAGGTTTGAAGATGATTATGAGAGGGAGGGATTCTGCATCTTCAGACTAGCCTGGCTGCCACTGCTCTGCCACTACAAGAGGAGATGAGGTGAGGCAGCAAATGGTCAGGATACCTGTGGTACCAGTGAAACATTCGTCGTATGACCATCTGAAACCACTGGCTTTAGTTTTCTGAAGACCTGCAAAAGCACACTGGGCTAGAAAAGCTTTTTACCACCATCAGCTTGACAATAGTCAGATAAAGAAACTCAAAAGTCTTCATGAAAATTAACACAACCTCCAGATCCCTCAGGATAAGCCTTGAATTGTCCAGATAATAAAAAAAAAAAAAAAAAAATCTGTTTTGCTTACTGTTCCTTAGGACCTAACAACCAAATAACCAGATAGCTTTTTCTCACCCTTCTCTGGAATCCCTAGATAGCAACTACCTTTATCCAGGGATGATTAAATAATTAAATGAAATACAGACCAATTGCTGTCTACCTGTGTTTCACTTGGAAATTTGCTGCTTCTCTTGGAGCTTACAAGGTGGCCATATATATATGTCTGACAGCTCATCTGTTTTTTTCCCCATCTGTCTCAGGCAATAAAGTAAAAGATATTACCTGTTCCTATAAAACTTGCATAAAATTACATGGTTATCTTTCACTTTTATCACTTATATTTTTTTTGGTGGATGAACCAGTGAAGGCCCAGTGCCACAGAGTAAACCACTATTTCTGCTCCTGTTAGTGCTCCTCTGTATTTTTGTACACTACAATCATTCTCTCAATTCTACCTTTGTTTTTCTGTAACCATACCACATCTGGTGGATCTGCAGCACTCCATGTGTCTGCTGTAAGTGAATTGAGGATCAGTCAAAACTTATAAATGAAAATATTGGTGATTGACAGACCAAAAAATGTTCACAGAAAGTGTCTACTCGGCTTGAGGTTTATTTTTTATCAGAAATGGAGAAAAAGAAACAAAAAACAAAAAAAACCAAACCACCACAAACCCCCAAAACATTTTTTTAAAGAACTAACCTGTTTTCAACTGCAACTCAGAAGAGTTAGGTCGAGGAAGAAAACCAATATGATTTTCATAAAATAAATTTTCCCATGAGCTCTCTGTCTGCTTTCCCAAGCCACTGAGACACTTTTTTTCCTGCTTTTTCATCCTCATTGTCTTCACCTTCAAATATCAGCATATTATTGCAGGAATTTTGTTTCTCACTCAGAAATGGTAACTTCATCCTCTTATCCCCCATCTCTTTCTGAAATGCTCTCCACTCATCCCTGAGATGATGTTATGACACTGGAAGCTTGATGGTGAGTGACAAGTACTAGAGATCCCGAGAGAATATCACTTCTGGGAATCCTTTTTAAAGCTTTTTAAAGCTGAGCTTCATCCTTGCCTGTAGTCAATGTGTTCAAACACTGTTCACTCCACTAATAACAAGAGATACTTATGTTTCCCCCAATGCAAAGATTTCTGAACTGTTACTCTCTTCAGAGGCAAGTTTATTGTTTTATTCTGTCACAGGGTTCATAATCAGTGTTGAAATTCATTTAACCACTGCAGAATAAATATATACAAAGCAGAACAATGTGAACATAGATGGTATTTGAGGGTTTTAAGTTCCATCAGTGCTTGGTTTCCCTTGTTTATGACCTGTCAATTTTCCTCAAGTAATTAAATTACTAGCTCTTTTATTTATAGATTTTTTAATACTTCTGGAATTAAAAGAGAGTTCTCTCAACGGTAAAACAAATATCTGATCTGCATGAGCCCTGGCAGAGAAGAATTTTACTGCCAGTTTGCACACTCTGCTTGGTTAGAACTTTGTATCTTTCCTGCTTTCACAGGGTAGGAAGTGAGCTTTAAAATTAAGGAGAAAAAAAAAAAAAAAAAAGATTAATTTGTTCCAACCAGAAAGAAATTGCTCCATCCCTTCCAGCAGAAGGCCCTCCCTGGGAAGTGAAAAATGGTGTGCCTGCTCCAAATGACAGCAGTAGTTCCCACATTTGGCAGCCAAAAGAGGAGCATATGGCAGCAGAAGTGAAGGTACTGGTAGCTGAGTGTCCCATTCTCAGGTCACTGTTCATGGGCACATTGAGGGAAGCAGTGCTTAGGCATAGAATTCAGAAATGGGTATCTATTCAGTAGTGCTTTTAAAAGTTAGTTGAAATAATCATTGTTTATAGTGAGAAAAAAGCCAGAACTGCTCTACAATCCAGCCAGAAGCCAGTATCTTACGCTAATAGAGAAAGCAGGAAGGAAAGAAGGGAGGAAGGGAGTGAGGGAAAGGAATGAAGTGGAAGAAAGAGAAAGATGGATGTTTTTAATGTCTCTAACTCAGAGAGAGGGGAGCTTTCTAGGGGAGTACTCCAGACGCTGCGCAGGGAGTTAGAACCCTGCACAACTCCCTTCCCAGAGCAGATGCGCTGTCATGGTATGCTTCAAACTCAGCACCCAAACGCGATCCTTGCACTGAAGCTGTGCAAGCTATGTTGGCTGAATCTGGGGACTCTGTTCAGCATGTGCGGTCTTTGGGTTACTCTTCTGGGATCCCAGAACTGATGATCTCAAAATCAGGTTCAGAGCCTTTTAAAACAGAAAAACATTGCTTCTTTACAGGAACAGGTATTTTTCATTATGAAGTGTTTCACTCTTAATTGTATGAAAGTAATATTATGAATCTGTTACTAATTAGCCAGCGGTAAAAACACAAAATCTGGATGGTGTCTTCAAAGAGTAAATTTGTCAATATTAACTGTATGAGGTGGGACCAAAGCTCAGCTGCACGTCACATATCAAGTTGAAAGTTATAAATCATCTTGTGAATACAGGGGAGGGAACAGAGGTGTTCGGTGAGCTGTTGAGCAACTGTTATTTTAATCATTTTTGGTTTACTTGTTTACTTATATCTTTGTTAGTTATTTTTATTCCTGAATTTCAAACCATTCATAGGGCTAAAATTCTAACCACTTTAATGCCATTTGTAGGATGGGATGCCATCTCTCTGGGTTTTTGTGGGTTTTTTTTACAACTTATCACCATTCTTGATTCTAGATTTGGGGAATTTCCTGAATTGCTTCTTTTCAACAAACTGTTGCCACATTATTCCAGCACTTAAGGAATGCTTCATCCCTTACTCTTGTTTCCACACCAGAAACACCTGCTTATCCCCTATCTCCCCAAGATATATATAGGTTTCCCTCAGACTTTAGATCATCAGACTTCAGAAGATTAAACTGTGCCGGTCACGATGGACCAGGCAGGGACAAATTCTCCAGCCATGAACACCCTTGTTAATTGAAATTCCTTTGGAGTGTACTATTTTTGTTATTTCATCATGTCTTATTCAGCTCTTCCCTCAGCCCACGCTTACATCCCTGCAGTTTGTCGGGTTATTTTGAAACAGTTGACCTAAAAGGCTTAATTAGAAATTAGAAAACTATAATGTAAAGACACAGTGCCTATTGACACAGTGACACAATGACTATTTTTGATTAATTAGTATTGATAATATACTATTGATTACATTTACTACTCAGTCCAAGTGGGGTTTTTTATATTCTTAAAGCATATCTTTCTACAGGTCATAATTAACAATTGTTTCTTTTTTTTTTTCATTAACTGTATTCTTTCCATATGATTGTTGAGTGACTTTACTACTTAAATATACATGTCTATGAAAAACATAGTTAGACAAATAAAATGTATTTTAAAATACACAGTGTAACCTCTACTTGAGTATCAATATTTGCTGCTTAGTTTTTCACTTATTTTCCTTCTCTCTCCCTTTTTTTCCACTTGACTGGAAAGCAGAGAGCCAACAGCTGTTCTAATATAGTTACTTGTAGGGAATAGGTCCAAAGAGAAATCAAACTTTTTACATGGAATTTTTTTATTTGTAGGCCGTAACCTTTGAAATTTTAATGACCACAGTTGGGATTTTAGATCTGTTACTCGCTTTTATAAGTTCTGCTGATTAACCTTCCTCATGTGTCAGAATATGTAGTAAAGGTTTGTGGGGTTTACCAGTTCATACCAGTTTACTAAAATCTGGGTATTTAACTCTCCTAGGTTTCTTTGGAAGCACCTTTACAGCTTGTAGAGGTGGACAGAAACCTTGAAGTCTAGGTGCTATAATACAGATGCCTAAGACTTGTAAAATCAGCATTAATGTTTTCTTTTTGGAAAATCTGTGCTGATGGAGACATACATGTGTGCAAATATATATCAAGAATTTAACTAATATGATGTCTAAATGGTATATCAACATTTGAGTCTGGAAATTACCATGTTCTTATCCCAGGATGTTAGCAGAAGTTTCCTGATAATAGTTCTAATAAAACTATTAGAAACAACAAACTGATTTAAAATCCAGCAAAATTATCTTGAGATATTATGCAAGGGAAATCCTCCTTATGATTAGTGAGAGAAATAAAGCTAGAATTCATTGTGCCCAAGAGCTCCTCAAAGTAAACTTTTCAGGTCTTCAGTTCCAGAGCACCCCCATCATCAGATGGTGAATGAATACAAGCTTAGAAAAAATGTCCCTGAGGTGCAGTTGCATTCTCTTGATTTTTCTCAGAAAGAATCTGTGTATGTTTATTTGTGTATTTAGTACATCACAGTTCCACGTAATTTTAAAGAGAAGAAATCAGAAAGAGTTGTGTATTGGTGTCAGGACTGTAAGCAGACATCATAACTGCACATAGCAAATCAAAGCTAGCAACTTTATGTTAGCTGCTGTCATGCTATGCACACTAGAAGGAAAATGTGTGCTGCTAGTTTTGTGTGCCAAATATAGCTATCCCAAGTTCACGTGTTGCTTTCAATTTTCATTACTGATTTCCTAATGTCCACAGAGCATCCCATGAGCTGCTATTTCTGTCCCTGGCACTATGGAGGAGAATTTGGCTCTGTCACCTTTTTAAATGCCCTAACTTGAATGCAGAACTCAAAATACACTAGGCACAGACAGACTCCAATGGAAAGGTTTTTCTGAGAAAACAGGATTTGTTAAACTCAGTTATTAGGTGATCTCTGACAAACTGAGCAGCTTTATTGATGTCCACAGGACCATTAATGTCAATTGGCCCCATGTGGGTTAAAGGACCTGCAGCCATTTTTTCCGAAACATATGTAAACAGTGTTTGAAGTCCAGAGGCCATTATTTCATTCTGCTTAGATGTTATGGAGGAAGAGCAGACAGTCACTTTCTTGAAGCCTCCAGAGAATCAGCCTTCAGGGTTAACTAAACAATACAATGCAGAGTGTACTCCTTTTCCCTGCTCTATATACTTCATATTTTCAAGTTCTTTTGCAGACCCCACACTGTGTGATTTCCTCTTGATATATCATCATCATCTCCATAGCCTCGAGTGACAATATCATTATGGGCAGGTAGTAAGTATCTTGCCCAAATGGAAGGTAGTAGAAGGAATCCATCTGAGTTCAATTGGTCTAAATTCCAGCTAAACTCTTCTGGAGCCAACACATGATGCCAAGAGACTGAAGCCTGGACAATGGCTTTAGAGTACGTGCTTTAACTTGCCCACTGGCAAAGATGATATAGTAGCAGACAGCAAAGAGGGGGAGGGGGGGGGGGAAGAAAAAATTTATTCTCCATTTTGCTTGGTGAAGGAAAGTGGTTGCTATGTACCCGTTCCAGGGCCTCTCCTAATAGAAACTCTGGATCGATTCTCCACAGGTTGTTGAAAAAGACTCTTGCAGGGTCATCATATGAGCAACTGGGATGCAGTTCTGCCTCCAAGTTTATGAAGTCTGAATGGTTTGAATCTTATTTTTCTTCACCTCATTCCCACCAATCAGATTATTACACATTGCTTTATATCTGTGTTAGTGGGCTGCCACATAGAAAACAGGCTATTTAACATCAAAGGCATGGGCTTGATATAACGAGTCTTAAAGAGGTGATTTAATTTTCTCTGCCTCTGCGGCTTCTTAATCTCTCTTCAAATATCATTTTCATGTAGAGATTTGTTTCTAATTAAAGACATAGCATAGTACCTTTCTTCGGTCTATTTCATATAACTTTTGCCTTGGGAAACGCAAACTGAAGAAAGCTTTATCCTTTATTAAAAGGAACTCAAAAAAAAGAAAATCTCATAAAATTGCTGTATTAATTACTGGCACAACACGCATTTGAATAGTCATCTTAGCTAAAAGACATTATTATTTTCTTACAAATAATGTTTCATCTAGGTATAATAATGCACGACAGGCTATTTTGCATCTCATTAGATTTTGGTGTAGCATTTTGGGAGGAAAGCTCAAGGTTCTCATATTTTTTTATTTATCTTCTTTTTCTTTGAAAATAGCTGAATGGGAGTGCAGACAAAGAAAAAGTCTGCATTAAGGAACAGGATCTGGAAGGCAGAATTGCTGTGTATACTCACTCATGTTTCTGTAACTCGAATCACAGCACAAAAAGCATGGAAAAAGAAAGTGGGTCTCCACTTCTGAGAGCATGCATTACCTATTAATGCTTCCCAAGGGCAGGGGAGAAGTGGGGAGGAAGGAGAAGGTTTTGAAAGTGAGCCAAAGCCTTCTGTGGGTGCTTCAGGGACCAGAACCACATTGTCCATTCTCTTGATCTTACCACTATCATATGCAAGATGATTAAGAGTGCATTTTACAGAACAAGCCTTTCCCAGCAGCAGCCAGTGGAAAGGATACTCCACTGTGGAAATCAGAAAGGAAATGTGGATAGGCCAGAGGCACGGGGCAGGGAGTGTAGACGAGGAAAATGCAGTTTGCCTCATCTGTGGCACTAAGGTCACTGGTAAACTGGAGATGTTCCCAAAGGCCAGGCAGCGAGATCATAGAACCGTAGAATCATAGAATCATAGAATGGTTTGGGTTGAAAGGGACCCAGAGCAGGCGTCTCACATCTCTCTCTCTTGTGCAGCTATTTCTCACAAGTTCACTGCTATCCCAGCAGTCTGATACAAAGTGACAGTATGTATATATTATAAATAAGTATTTTAGTGTTATTGTATAGCTAGGGACTCATGTCCACATCTATTTATCCAATGTGTAGTAACATGGTGTGAGCTCACACCAAAGTCTTCCCCCACTCAGGACACGTACAGGGCAGTAACCATTTGCTTTCATAAAACTTACAAAAATAAAACTTATTATCTCTTTTTCAAATCTAGCAAAAATCAGCCACTGAAGTAGATGTTACTAGTAGTATACATTACACAGAGATACAGGCAAGTGCTAGTGCCTATGGTTTGTTTCCACAGGAAGCCAAGCTATAAAAATAATAGTAGGTGCCCTGAAGCAGATGGACTTGTGGAGAGCATGTGTTGAATGAAAGGAGAATCAACTTGTTATCTGAGTTCTTTCTCATATCATCTTTCCACCTACTGTATTGAAGAGAAAGTCTCTACTCTGTATAGAAAGGGTCTTCAGTGAAGGGGTTTTGGATTATGAAATGCCACAACTGGCAGTTTATTCAGCTGCTGAGATTTCCTTTCTTCCCTATTTCTCTTTTTCATTTTCATTTTTTTATCCAATCAGATTTGGAAAGGCCTTTGATAATAAGCACACCAGTCTGTGTATAAAGCATCCCTTTAAATGAACACCTCTCCAAAGCCATTCTTCTGCTCCAGAGTGGAAAAATAGCAAAGTTTTCAGGTCAATCATACTGACCTGAGTAGTCTAAGACTGCCTGATTGCATGAGCACATGGTGCTGCAAGATGAACTGAGGTGACATGCTCTTTCAACTGAGGACAATTTCCAGAAGCCTTGAGACCAGCTGAAAGACAGCATGTCTGCTGCTTCTCAGCAGATAGCTGGACGGAGCCAAAATGCAATAGTTTGTAGAAGTGATACAGAATGAAGAGATATTGCTTCTCACATATTCCAGGTTTCACGATGTTTAAAAGGTGTGGGATAGCTGCACATCCTTAGGTATGTTTGTATATTTTCTGCTCCATTCTCATGAAATCTCAGTTTTGAGAAGATATTTCCCAAAAAATCAGAAAAAGTTTGGAGAATTCTAAATGTACTGTAATGAACATTTGTATTTTAAATGAAAAACCAATTCTTCTCTAAAGGTCTTGACTGATTTTGATTGTAGAAATCTAATGCAGTCAAAATTAAAACTAAAGCATTGTGTTCACTATTGGGTCAGCTGAAAGGAAAAGAGTTAACACCCGAAAAAACCTGTCACTGTAACAGGCATGGTCCTTGGCAGTCCTGAGAATAGTGTATCTCTAATCTCTGTGGCACCTAGTGCACAGTCAGTATAAACTTTGAGTTTTTAGCAGCTTGTATTTTCTACTTTGAACATCCTTAAGCCAGTTTCTGGTGTATCACAGCTGCCCCAAAATCTGAATTTCTTGAACCGTCCCTTCTCTAGGTAAAGGACTTCTGAATCTTATGCTGTATCTGTAGCACTTTTACATAGGATTAAAGTTCTGCTTCAAAGTGGCTTAAAAGGATAAAGTCACAGATGTATAAAATTCTCCTAGGTGAATCCTGGAAATGACAAGCACCAGAATAAGAAACTGCATTGCTACTCTGAAAGAAAACATTGCTTTACCAAAGGTTGATTGAATCTGCCTAACAAGTACACAAGTAGTAAGTACACCACCAGGTGTATTTTCCAGGCAGGAAAAAAAAAAAAACACCACATACACACAAAAGAAGGCAATAGTAGGTCATAAACTCATCAGTCAGCTCAAGAAATGCAAATATATCATTCACTTACCTGTCTCAATTCTTCAAGACAGGCAGCAATTCTGTGCTTACTGATAGTGTGTGTGATGCCTACTCAGGCCAGTGTGGGTGCTCCTAGGAGAACATTCACAGAACAGTCTTCAAAGTTAAGAGGATTACCTTCTGACCAGGAGCCCCATTTCTGCACTGGCTTGAAATATAGAAATATTATAGAAATATACACATATAGAGAAACCATTGGTTGCAAAGTGGATTGCAAAGAGTTGAGCTCTTATCAATCCATATACAGCCAAATAAAAATTACTCAGCTGGATAACTCATTTTGTTAGCCATGAAGATATCAGTTTGTGATGAAGCTGTCAGAAGGCTTAGCATGGTGTAAAAGTCAAAAAAGACATTTATGTTAACAAGTTCCTCTTGTCAGGAAAAATTCTAATAAAGGCAAGGAAAAAATTGCAAAAGCCATTTCTTTAAACCAAACTGCTAGGCAGCACTGAATCTCAGAATCTCATTAATTTTAAAGATTATAGCTCAGTAGTAAATGAAAGAAACAAAATAATATTCTTGACATTATTATTCATGTGAATTATTGTCATATGTGCCATTTCAAAACCCAAATTGGCTTTTGAATAAGGAAGGAAGGAAATATACCACAGAACTCCCCAGGGCCACAGCTGAAGCTGAAAATAGACATTTGCGTATTCACAAGAAGGTTTACAGCAGGTGAGCACGTTTGTTAAATGTTTCTTTGGTATGAGACTAAATGTTTTGCTGGGGTTAAATTCCCATCAGGTTAGAAAAGATTAATTCTTTCCACTTTCAAGAGCAAAAGCCATCAGAAAGGGCAGGGGGAGATCCACATGTGAAACCCCAATTCCAACCTTTCCTGTGTTAAAAGCAGTATGAACATACAGGAGCTCAACAGCTTGGTTCCCAACCCACAAGCTATGACTTCTGTGCATAGAATGATGGGGTGTAAGTTCCTTTTGGTTCTTAAAAATCTGTGTACCTCCTAATTTCATTCCTGCACAGCCCAGCAGCTCTGAAGTCCCCACAAAACAAAGTACACTGGCTTAGTGTTAGGCCTGTAGTCCCAGCAAATTCAGAGGTTTTCTGCAATTTGTGGGATGATGTTATTTCTTGTGCCCAGCAGTGAGCAGCCAGCCACAACTTCTGCAACTTCTGAATAAATTCTCAGTGTTCCAAATACATACTCAGCTGGCCTGACATACTCTACAGGCTCTCACCAGTCCATCCGGCCGAGTGAGCCGGCTCCATTCATTACCAGAGCAAGGCTCCAGTAATCACCATGTGGGGAATTCTTTGATCATTTTTTTTTTTTTTCCCTTCTCATGACCTTATTTAGGTAGAGATCAATTTAGGCCCGTGGCTTAACCAGACTTTAGTACAGATGATGTCCTTATGTATATAGAGAAGGCTGAGGGGCGACCTCATCCCAGTCTACAACTTCCTCAAGGGGAGCAGCAGAGAGGGAGGTGCTGGTCTCCTCTCTCTGATGATCAGTGATAAGACAAGATGAAATGGAAGGAAGCTGCGCCATGGAAAGTTCAGATTGGACATTAGGTAAAGGTTCTTGACTGAGAGGGTGGTTACTCACTGGAACAGGATCCCCGGGGAAGTGGTCAGGGCACCAAAACTATTAGAGTTCAAGGAGTGTCTGGATGATGCTCCTAGTCATATGGCTTAGTTTTAGGTAGTCCTGCGAGTAGCAGGGAGATGGACTCAGTGATCCTTATGGATCCCTTCTAACTCAAGATATTCTATGATTCTTTTTATGGGTCTTTCAATCCACTGGAGTCTTCATCTCAATTTGTTCTCGTTTTCTATAATTATCTTTTTGGGGTGCAGAGGTGCCAGGGATAGGCAAGTACCCAACGCAAGGTCACTTGCCATGATACCAGAGGTTCAGATATGCTTGTCTAGTCCTGGATCTTTGGCATCGAGAAAATCTGCTTAGTTCTTGCAGAGAATGAGCACATGAAAAGAACAGCTAGACTAGCTCCTATGCTATCTTCTACCTAGGAAAAGGTCCCATGTTATACCAGTATATTATTTGGAAAAAAAAGCTTTCTGGACCTTTTTGAGAGTGAATGAGTAGACAGTGACAAGGCTAACCAGAGACAGGCAGCTACAGAGGTTAAGGTAAACAGTAACTCAAAGCAGGATTGCAGCACGTTATCAGCCCTAAATCTTATTGTGTCTAGTGCTGAAGCAAGATACCCTAGAGTTGATCGCCTCCTGATAAAACTGGGAAAAGCACCTTGAGCTTTCATAATGTGAGTACGCCGTAAATTAACTGAAGGTCTACGTGCAGAAAACACAGACCATAGACACCATCTGTGATGCTTCACAGTCTGTCCCCTGCCCACTCTGGACTTGACTCAACTGGTTCTGCAAGGAGCAGTGTTACTGGTGTAACGTCTTGAACCTGAGCCAATGTTTCTGTCCATCTCCTGTGCTGATGGCTACAGCAAAGGATTGACATCAAAGTTGGGAATGGCCTCCTTTGAAAGCTCAGCAAGCTAAGCCATGCAATGCAGCAGATTTCTGCCTCTTCAAAGCAGCTACTAGATTGTCTAGCAGAGGGCACCAAGCTTTCCGATCTACAACTTCAATGTGAAATCTGGAATTAAAAGGCAGTCAGAAACCTTGCAATCAAACTCTATTAAGAAGGAAGAAAACTTTCCATTTAACTTTAAGGTCAGAGCCTGAGATGTAGGTAAAGAAAAAGGCAATGGTTATAGTGTTGATTTTTTAGTTACATCTTCTGAGAAAAAGTATTTCCTCCCATTGCAAGACCAGTACAAACCTAGTAGGGGAA
Source organism: Podiceps cristatus (assembly GCA_000699545.1). NCBI lineage: Eukaryota > Metazoa > Chordata > Aves > Podicipediformes > Podicipedidae > Podiceps > Podiceps cristatus. The sequence goes on along the minus strand of KL269649.1, from coordinate 1,483 downwards.
TACTAGCTTTGGTTATCAGCCATGGGCATGTATTGAAGCCCAGACTTTTTCTCAGATGGACCTTTTGCTGCTTTAGTGGTGGAATCTAACTTGCCTGAGTCACGCTGCCCGTGGATCCCATTCTTAAGCACTATGTGGCATAGATCTACAGTCAAACACAGATGTGTTGCAGTGCCTCGGCTTTACTGGTCAGGTTACCTATGTGCCTGGCTTCATTCAACTAGTCATGGGGAGAGCCCCATGGAAATCATGGAAATCACTATAAGTAGACTTACATGAAAGACATGACATGGAAGATGGCAGAACCTACCGTAGCTGACTGAAATCACCAAGACCAAGGACTCTATAAAACTTTATTCATCCCCAGATGTTACTACTTAAAAACCATCCCTAAGGGACAGGATGCCATCCAATGGGACCTGGACAGGCTTCAGAGCTGGGTCTGGGTGAACCTCATGAAGTTCAACAAGGCCAAATGCAAGGTCTTGCACCTGGGTGAGAGCAGCCCCTGGTATCAATACAGGCTGGGGGATGAAGGGACCGAGAGCAGCCCTGCCAAGAAGGACTTGGAGATACTGGTGGATGAAAAGCTGGACATGAGCTGGCCATGTGCGCTGGCAGCTCAGAAAGCCAACTGTCTCCTGGGCTGCATCCCCAGCAGCGTGGGCAGCAGGTCGAGGGAGGGGATTCTCCCTCCCTCGCTCAGAGGGTCGCTCTGGTGAGACCCCACCTGGCAGTGCTGTGCCCAGTCCTCAGCACAGGAGAGACATGGAGCTGTTGGAGCGGGTCCAGAGGAGGGACACAGAAATGATCTGAGGGCTGGAGCAGCTCTGCTGTGAGGACAGGCTGAGAGAGTTGGGGGTGTTCAGCC